>VYXC01010662.1:123132-153075 GCA_013397175.1 Platysteira castanea | reverse complement strand
CCCAGCTCCCTCAGCTGCTCCTCAAAATCCTTGTGCTCTAAACCTTCCCCCAGCTCCACCATTCCTCTTTAGACACATGTAACACAAAGATCTATAAAGTATGAGGGGTTTTTTTTTGCATTTCCTTTATGTTAGATTGTCCTTCTCCAGTGCAGTGCTTTACATCTGAAGGTAAAATGTCTAAAACAGATGAGAAGGGTTTCATTTCATCTTTTTCTCTTTATTGGCTGCAAAGAGAGTATGGGATGACCTGCCTGGATAGGTTTCTAAATTGCATATGAAAATCTTGTCTCAATGGCACCAATTGACATAACTTCATTTAAAAAAAAATAGATTTATAGAGAATATATGGTTGCTGAACTACTATCTTTTTGTATGAATATCTGGCTGGGCTGAAAATTGGCTGTGATAAATCCAGTGTGCTTTAAAGTGGATCAGCAATTCCACTTGGCAAATCTCCCCTACTAAGCTAGGATTTTTTTTTTTTTTTTCCTACTGAGGAAATGGGGGTAATGGAGTTCTTTTATACCTAAACATGTAGGCCAGAATCCATCTGGCTGAGGAGGTTCTAGGGAGCTCATAGATTTTTGCATGTCCCTACCCTGAAACCTCCTGCAGGAGTGAAATAGCTGAGGTTCTAGTTTTGGGTCAGCTCAGAGTTTGAGCAGAGCCTACTGCCCTGTGCTCAGCAGCAGCTCCTCACCGCAGTCAGGAGCCACCATAAATGAAGTTTTTTAGGGGGCCTGTAACTGTCCCAGAACTCTGCAGTTGCTGTAACTGGCTGCAATTTCCACAGTCCTGGAAAGCATCTCTTTTGAAGGTGTATGCTAAACTACAATAGAGAGTGTGTGTTATTCAGTTAATGTCTCAAGGGAGAGCTTTGGAAACAGGATATGGACCTTTCCTGATCTGTGCACAGTACGCAAAGGACTGTGCCAAATCTGAAATTACCATGACTAAACAGCTCTGTGTTTATCATCTTGCAAATTTAATTTTAAAGTGAGAACAAAAGAACTCAAACTCATCTTTCAGGTCTCTGAGGGTTTTTTTTAAACTTTTTGTTCCCTATTCCTCCTTTTCCCTGTTTATCTACTAAAGAGTGAAAAAAGGACCAGCACAGTAGATTTCATTTGGCTATTGATGCAATGTGCTAATGCTTCTACTACTGCCATTAGAGCCACTGTAGTTGGAAAAAAAAGCAAAAGAAATAGTCTTCTTAAATTCCTCCAACTGATCTACTGGGTTTTCTGACTCCACATTCTTCCTGAGTGATAGAGACTATTTTTATTTGCACAGTCTTAAAACAAACAGACAAAAACCCCACCCCAGAAGGCAAACCCAGCAGAACCCCTTTTGGTAGCCATACGTGTATAAAAGCAGTGGCTAACTGAGCCACCCCCATCCACTCCTGTGGTAAACCAAAAGTGAATGAATATTACCCTCACAAGAATCTTGTAATTTGTGTTTCCAGCACATAACAGTAGAAACAACGCACAGGCTAAACGATTTAACAGCTAATAAAATAGTGACTGTCGAAACTGCTTGTACAAATAAAAGGTTAGATCAAGTTCTCACTGGGTTTTCTCAGACATACATCCAAAATGCAGTAAGAATTTTGAAGGGAACACATAGTGCTTAAAATACCAATGCAAATTCAAAGATTCTGTTCTGCACCTGTGCTCAAATTCATGCTTTAGGCAATGCCATGAGACAAACACAAGCTACTGGCGTGCATCAAAATGAAAACTTTAGACTTCTATTTATGCACATTGATGCATGGTACTAATGCGTTATGTGCATCTAAAAACAAAACCTGTTTTCTCTCCTCTTTGAATGTGTGAGGCCAGGAGGAGCAAAGAAAGCCCTGCCACAGGGAGAAGGAGACTTACCTCCTAGTTTTGTGGGGTTGGATCTGGGTCTGGCCCCTGTGCTTGGGACCACCCCAGCAACCCCTGTGCCCTTGTTCCACCCCTCAGCACGGCACCCCAAACCCCCTGCTGACATGATTTTGGCATTCTGAACTGCAGAAAAATCATGCCTTGGAGTACCATAGGGAAGGGCAAACTTATTCCCTGTATGATCTCTTTTATCTGTGCTTTTTTTTTTTTTTTCCCTTCTTGTCCCCAGGCTGTTAGGGACCTGGGAATTGTGGTTAAGCTGCTTCTTGAGGCTGGTGCTTCAAATCCAGCCCAGGCTAACAATGGCTGTTTCAGTGTATGTAAAATTAACTTTCCCCAGGTTTCAGTGGATCCTGGGCTGCACCTCTAAAAATAATTGATGGTGCTGACAGAAGTCTCAGCAGACAAGCCAAGGGCTGAAGTCATGAGGTCCCCAGAGATCTTACTGAAGATCTGAGCTGAAGCATATCCAAGGGGCAATGGGAGATAATTATGGAGTGCAGGTGCTTTAGCCTACATACCTGTTTTGGAGGGGAAAAAAAAAGCAGCTCACAGGGACATATTCCCAGGTATTATCACCAGGTACATGTCCTGTACACAAACACTCTTAACAAGATTTCTAAAGGCTTGTAAAACACTCTAGCTTGCTGCTCAAATATGAACTAGCTGTGTAGTGCCTCACTGGAGATCTGATGAGAACACTACAACCATATTTTACTGATTACTTCTGGCTTTCTATAGAAAAGCTAACACTTCCTTTAGTTTTAAGCCATAAAGATGTGTCCAGCTCTGCATGCCATGGTTTGTGCCCCATCCAGCCACTCTGCTAAAATCTTTTGTTAAGGTAATTGTACATTTCTCAGAGGATATTGCAAAATGGTGGAAGAAAACAGCAGAAAGATGTAGGGTCTAAAAAAATATGAAAATAACAGTGAATCAAAACAGCACCAGCTCAATGCCCCTTCCTTAGTGGTTTAGTTATTAACCCTTTATCTGAGAGCTAGCCACACATGGCACCAATTCCCCACCAATGCACAGTGCAGGATAAATGTCATGTTAAAATAATGTATTACTGTAAATAACACACAAGTTTTCCCACAAAGTTCACTCACTTTGTATGAAATTGATGTATTAATTTATTAATATTTAATGTTTCTACTCTGTGAGCTCCAGTAATAGTTTTCTGTAGGCAGTTTGTCTTTTATTTACAGGCACATATAATTGTAGTCAACAGCGGGAACATAAAAATATTTGCAGATAAATTTTACTTAAAAAATAAGAACCTCAGCCATTTAAAACTATTTGAGGGTGCTGAGGAATGTATTTTAAATGTTAAATAAAGAGCAGTTAAACGTTTTTCAAACTGTCCCATCTGGCACAGCTGTAAATAACAATCTGTCTGTTTTAAACTGTCCTCTGTTGACTGTGTTAGCAAATGTTAGGATTATTTGCTGTTAACTGACAATTTCATCTTGGAGTGCATTTATAAAGTTGTGCAGCGCTGACATGAGTACATATATCATTTCTTGCAGATCAGTATAATGCTGAAAGAATCTTTGTGCAAACATAGTTAAAGCTCTTCATCTTTATGCCTGAAGATGTTGATATGGATGGAGTTAGAGAGATTTATCATCATCTTTGCTTTGATCTCCTTTCCTCCAAAAAAAGCTATAAGCTAAAAAGTTCATGCATCTGGAGGGGTAGGGAAGACAGTTTCATCTGCCACTGAAAGCAATCACTTAGGCTTAAGGGACTGGCTGACTTCTGGATGTGAGTGGGTACAACATAAATGTCTCACAGATATTATGTGTGGCACAGTGGTCTTTCATCAGAGAAGAATTTATGGGTGTTTCCTAGCTGCTAGATGAGTGGTGTGTAATGTGATTCTATAAATTACTCTGAAAAGCAGATAGCAGCACAACAAAAGTAAATACTGATAGCAGGAACCAGTGTATGAACAAAGGAAAAAAATGGGGAGATCAGCTCACTCCTGCTCATGAGGGCTTGAATATTGACCTCACGCTGGCAGGGATTCCTGACCTGTGTTGGAAATGAAAATCAACATCTGGCCTGCTGGGTTGGATATAAGACAAACATTATGTGGTAAAGTGTGTTTTATAAAGCACATTTTTCATTCTTTAAGTAGCAGTTATCAGTTTGTTGCTTCTAGTTTAAAACAACTGCTTGTTGTACCAGGTAAAGAACACTCTACCTGAGCTCAGGCCTTGCTGTTACCTCTGCACAATGCATATAAAACTTTCCAACTTTCTAAGGCCAAAAGTGGATGAAAACAAAAGTGAGACGTTAGGCACTAAAATATACAGTTTCTTAAAGAAGAAAACGAAACTAATTGTCTAGTTCTCTCTTCCCAAGCACTGAAAACTTATTTGTCCTAGAAAATTTTTCCACGGGTTTGGGTAAAGAGAAGGTGCTACAAGTGTACAGCAAAGGGCAGAGTAAAATGAATCTGAAAGCAGCACTCAGTCCCAGGTATTTCAAAAGCTGCTCTAAGAAGAGACTTTATCTAACATCTCCCACTTCGATGTAAAATTACCGCCTACTCAGTATGTTATTTATGTGTGTTCAAAGGCACAGCTACTTGCTTGCCTTCCAAACTGATGTTTTAACTATTTTCTTTGGTGTGCAAGCCCAGCAGAGGAGATGTGCTGACAGTAAACCAGGTTCAGCGTTTCCTTTTTTGTCATTGGCATTGCTGGTTGAGTTCTGGCCTGCACTGGCTGTGCAAAAAGTACTGTCAGGAAACAATGCTCAAGTGTCAGTGAACCAACTGGGCCAGAGAAATCTTCATTAAAGGTAATTATGCACGAGAAGGACATTGCTTGATTGTCAGCTTGAGTTGGTAGCACTGACAGATTGGGGAAACCAAGCCAAATTTATCTTGTGGATAATGTATATTTTACATGGAAATAACTGACAGACAACAACTTATAAAGTCCCTGCCTGCTGCTTTTATGGCCACTTTGCAGGCAGAACTATCATTTAAATGTAAGTAGAAAGCACTACCACCCTCTCCTGAAGATTTCATTGCGATCAAGTTAAATCCGTTTAGAATGGAATAGCTGGGTACAGAACACCTTCAAATGCAACGTGAAGAACCTGTTGATAAACAGCCTGTCCCTTCTGTGAAACAGAATTGCAGAAAAAACCAGCTTTAATGGAAGGGTCTGTGAAGTTAAGTGTCTGTGAGGTAGCCAGATTTAAGATAGACTAGGGTTTTGTTGTTGTTGTTGTTTGCTTTACTTTAAAGCAGATAAATCTAAGAATTTTCTTCTTAAAGTTGAATCTTTTGAAAGAACTGCTCTTGCAAAAGCAGGAGGCACTTCATATGAGATGGCAAAACCACACAGAACACCCTTGCCCAAAGCCCAGTTCCTGAACCCTCCTCCATGTGGGATGTAAAGGTAACAATGTCCCTGCATCCCTCCAGACCCCTTCGTGCTTCAGGGTGAGAAGGGGAGCAGATTCTCTGGATCTTCTCACAACCCCCAGTTCTCCTGTTTTGCTCTAACTTTGCTTTGTAGCAGTGTTTCAAATACCTCAAGCTGATGTTCTGAGGATGAGAAAAGAGATGCTTGTAAATTTCATTTCCAGCTTTGAAAAAAATTCCGTGATCCAACTGAATTGCGTAACTGCATATCAATTGTTATAAAGGCACAAAAGAAAAACCCATTAAGAAGATTCAATAGAAAATGGAATTGGTTTTAGGGATAAATAAATGCAAGTTAGCTATGAAATGTCTTTGTTCAGTGGGTTTGAAGAACAACTGAAGACCGTATTAATTCAACAGATTTTTTTAAGCTTTCAGAAATGACAAACATTAGAGTTGACTGAAAGGAGAAATTACAGAATTGAAATTTATGGTATATATATATTTGCAATTATTACTTAATAAGATGCATTCAAAAGTAGTAAAGATGTAATATGCACTGAAAATGGTAGACATGGAAGAAAATTGCATCAAGAAAATGAATTAAATTGGATTTCAAGCCATCCATTACACAGTGGAAATGAACTTAGAAGAAGAAGATATGGCTTGACATGCAAATTATTTTAAATGGGTATATGCAGCAAAAGGTTGTGTCAACATGCAGATACAACTCCAGTGACCTTGCCTGGTAGGGCATGGGGAATTTTGCCATCAGACTGCTGCAGGCTAATTGGCACTGCTCTCCTGTTTTCCAAAAATAGAATAGTCAACATTATTCTTTATTTGCAGAACCCTTTTTCTCTTGGACTATTGCAAAGCTTTTTAATACGAAACCTTAAAGTGGATTTGTGAAATGAGTCAGATATTTTAATTGGGTGTGGTGAAGCAAATAAAAAGGGACTTACCAAAGCGATGTGTCAGTGGCAGAGAGAGCTGGCTGAACAGTTCACAAAGAAAATGTACTCAAGTTTGGTTAAACCTGTGGAGGGAGTATCCCATGTACTTGAAACTTGAAAAGCATAACAGTAATTATCTGAAGAGACTCGTGCCTTCCATTCTATTCTTATATTTCAACACTATCCATAGTTTGGTTTAGTTTTGACAAACTGCACAAGCTCTGTTGGAGTTGGAAGGTAATTGATTGAGGGAAATAGGTTGCTTTTCCCTAAGTGTGTCTCTCATCTGGGCAGCATGGGTACTGTCAATTCCATGAGTGGAGGGTGAGCCATGTAGGGATTTCAGGCCCAGGGACAGCAGGCAGGGCTTGACTTTTCCATTTCCTGCCTCCTCTCAAAGAGCAACTGGCAGAACTCAGTCTGAGAAATGTCAGCACGTTCAACAGAAACCTTTGCCTTCTGAGAGAATAGAAGTAAGAGACCTGTTTGTTGCTGGACTAGGAATTGTCTCTTTTCTACCCACCTCAGGCAAATTCACCTCTAAATTAATTTTCCAAACCCATCAATCTCCATTTCTAAATAGTTCCAGTGCCAATTACCCTGAGATGACTGTTTCCCAAACCCAACCTCATTGCACTGAAGGTTGGATATGTTTTTCTAACTTCATATTTTGTTTGCTCTCATGTCAACATTACCCTCTAGCTAAAATATTATTTTCCCTTTTCTGGTTTTTACTTCAACTGCATGTTCGTTGACAGAATCCTTATCCTCATCTCAGCTGTTACTTTGGCAAACTCAGTCTTTCAGCAACCTCTTTGCAGTTGTATGGTCCCTTAAGAATGGTCGGACCCAGCAGCATTATTGGAAGTAGTTGCTCTACCTGCTATTTTACATCCTGTTCTTTCAGAATTCTGCTGTGCTGATTATTTAGTCTCAGAAGACCAGATAAGGTCCTTAGCAATTTTCCTAACCTGATTCCCCTTAGCCATTCTGCCTTTCGTTCCATGTACAACTTCATCTCCTCTGACTGAAATGAGGCACTAAGTACTTACTCAGTTTTTGGGCTGTACCCAGATTATCTTTAATCTCTGTCCCATCCTTCCTGCATAGTAACTCCATTCCCCCTCAGTTTACTTTAATACCCTTTGCCAAGTCTAATTCTCACTCTAAGTCTGCATTTGTTAATTTCTAACACTCAGCTTAATTGGCTGCTCAGTACTTTCTTGTTGGTTCTTCATACCCAACATCTGTTTTTGTTGCCACTGTACGTCCTATGGGCAAGACTACTTACACATTTAAAAGAGCAATTAAGGATTCAAGCGATGAAAACACATTTCCTAAACGTTGTGCTGCACTGTGCTTCACAGCTTCCAGGTCAGGCTACTCTAGCAGCTTGTTTTTGTTGTCCTAAAGGAAACTCTCATTAGACAGATGCAACATTCCCTTTGCTTACTTAGCAGTGTTTAGTAGGTACCATTTTCTCTTTATATGTGGCTTTCAAGCTATGTTCTGGGTGAAATACCCATTTGTGTTCTGTAAAGATTTATGTGCCTTTATGTAGCCCCTATATTCACTCCTAAATGGTGATGAAATGAAACTTTTCTATTTACTCCATGGATGACATTTATGGACTGAGCAAAAATGAATGAGAAGTACTCTGGTAATTCAGAAGAAAAACACAACAGTAGTATTGGTTTCCTCATGGTAGACATAATTTTTGATATGGTGGTGTAAAAGGAACACTAACCAGAATTTTAGCAATAAATAAACTTTTATAACAATGACAGTAAATTAAGTATAGATATATTTCTGCTAACGCAGAACTTTTCAAATCTGTTTTGTACCTGTGTTTTGCTAATTTCACTCCTCATATTCTCTAACTGCTCCCACACATCTAATAACTCCTTATTTAATGTTGCCTTTTGTTGTCTCCCATCGTGTTTCTCTTCCATTTCCTTGAATTGCCTCTTTTTTTCCTACTGCAGTTTGTTTTCAGCTCCTACTTGCAGAATAATTTCTTGCTTCAACTGACCGCCTTCATAAAACTCAGCTGGTTTTGCCTCGAATATTTTGTAACAGGCAACTTGGAGCTCTGTAAGGTCCCTTGCCACCTCGGTGTGAGGGGAGGGGAAGCTGTCCTTTGCAGCATCTGTTGCCTAGCAATGTTTCTCAGGTGCCTTTAGCTGTGCTGCATTGTGATCAGAGCTGAAAAGGCTGAGCGTAAGGGAAAGTGAAAATGGGTGAAAACGCGGTGAAAAACACCGCAATCAAAGCACAGCGCTTGGTGCAGCATTCGTGATTTTTACATGACGCCAGGGAGACCCCAGCAATGCATGCCATTATGTGCAAAAGGCTTAACCCTGTTTCCCAAGTGCCAACGCTCCTTGGAAGAGAGAAAGCAGCGTCACCATCCAGCCGCTCTCCGCTGGACCGTGCGGCACGACTGTGCCTGTTCGAGGGTCAGACTGATACAGCTCAGCCTGGATTTCTGGTTTTCCCACATCACCTTAGGCATTTTCACTCAGCATCAGGTGGTATTCGTACCAGAGCCCAGGCAGGCAGCATGTTTCCTGTAGGATGCACTGGTACAGGTGGGATGGGGCACCCTGAGAAGCTCTACTGCTTTTCATTCAGGCATTGTTCAGAGTCAAGACCCAGGCAAGGCTTTGCATGGACCACAGCCTCACTGTGACCCATCTGAGCTATTTCATGACATTCCAACTCATCTGCTCCAGCCCTCCACTAAAGGTGGGAAAGTTCCTTGCACCTTAACACTGACCATGTTGTTTGAAGGCTTAAGAAAGGCATAAAATAAATCTTGTGTAGGAAGGGTTTGTGATTATGGATGATGCCCAAGTTCCTGGCACGTCAGGCTAAGTTTTATTTGTGACATGATACTAATACCAGCACTGTACAAAATTAGGTGGAGTAGTTAGAACCTTTCGTGATGTTACAGGGAAAACAAAATTAATCATTCTTACAAAATCAATCTTCTCTCAGTGAAATCACCAGGATGTGAATATCTAGATTAACACAGTATGGCTCCAGCCTAACATAGCACTTTCCAAAACTGTAGTTTGGGTATTTGGGTTATTTCAGTGTGACTGAGAATTAGTTTAGCCATTCATACAAGTGTTCTGTCTATGAAGTGACCCCTGAATAGAAACGTGAGCATGTACTCTGTTACTAAAAAATTGCATTCTCTGTGTGGTACATAAAAGTCCAGGGATAAAGGTAAGTAAATCATCCTAAAGACAAAACTTCTCAGAAATCCAGAAAGGTTAGGGGTTCAGTAGCCAAAAAAAAGATCTCTTGGTAATCTCTTGTCTTTCTTTAGGGTTGACAAAATAAAGGGTTTCATTGCCCTGTCTTCCAAAAATGTGAGAGAAAAATGTGGTAGAAAGATGATTTTGAATTACACTTAAAACTCACAGCACTGCTAGAGAATTAAGCAGATAAGTATCTTCCCTAACTAATCAGCTGCCAAGCAAGACTCTTCAGTGTGGTTTTGGAACTTCACAATGACATTTCATATACCATGCTTTTGGCATGTGAACAAAATCCATGCCCTGCTGCTTCTCCCTTTCCTGATATTTCCTCAATTAGAAGATCTTAGCTATTTGTCACATTTTTTTGTATTATATTTCATAAAACGAAAGTGAGATTTCAGGGAAAGGGATAATTAGTATCATATTCACCCAACCCCATGATTCCTGTATTTTCAGATTTCAGCCATTCTGTAGGGTATGTGAGTTTCAAGTTTAGACTGATCATTTGTTAATAAGATAACCTTTTAATAAGAAGATATCAGATGTTTTGTTGACTGGAGAAACTTTAATTGAAAGGCTTGATTTACAACAGCTTTTTCATTAACTTTCTGAGCTTGAAAGAGTAGTTTTTCTGTCTGTGTTTTGTGTCTGGTTTGAAATTTTCTCGGAAAAGTGTTTCTGTAGTTCTTCTCAAGAAAGCAAGGGAATGAGCCTTCAGAAGTAACAGATGTAGGACTTTTAGTCTGAAGTTATTTTCCTTTGCAAGTCTGGAGGAGGAAAGGGAGATGGAAATGAGATGGTAACAATGAAACTTTAGTTGGACTGATATTCCCACTGAACCTTATTCTGGTTTTGGACTTTCTCAAGCTTCCACAAAATATGCCTTATAAATCAGTAAATGAATGAGGGCTTTTCCTCCTCTTTAAACTCTGGAAGTGAAAACATTCATCTCCCTGCTTTTGAAGGCTTGCCTGCAATACAAATTATGAGAAATTATGGTTTTATTTGAAAATTTTTGCACAGCAACTAATAGCCAGGATTTGTCACTCCTCACTACCCTTTTAAATCTGCATTGCAGCGCATCTTTGACACCATAACACCCTAAAAGAAGTTAGTCTCACGATTGGTTAGTCTCTCATATTGAAGGTCTGGGGGAAATTTATTGTGGGCATTTTTCCCCCTCAGAGGGTGGCTGGAGATCATATAGGAAGCTCTGGAAATGCTGGAACTGGTGACCAACATGGACTCAGAAGTCTTCTGCATCATTCACGTGTGTTTTGCAAACCATGCCCATTCTCCAGCTGTTCAGCAGCAGGGAGGGAAGGAGGTGCAGTGAGATCCCTGTGGGGGTGCTGCTGTCTGGGTGTGACATGGCACGGACAGGGGGCCACAACAATCAGTGGCTTTGTCAGTCTGGACAAAGCAGGATAAAGTCTAAGGGGTAGTTTTTGTGAGCTCCACCTGCACCAAATGAACTTCCAGCAGCTCAGTTTCTGGGCTCAGGAAATCAGTATTCATTTTCAGGAATGGATGTGATATAGGATGAGGGTATAAGTGTGAATACCCCTGGCCACATTTTAGGCCCTTTTTGCAACCCCCTTTCCCTGTGGCTGGGGCCCTGCTCCCTGGCACGAGGTGGCTGGGCAGGACCAGGCATCCTGCTGTTCTCCTGGGAGACATATTCTATCGTCTGCTCATGGCCTGGTTTGTGATGTCTTTTGCTGGCTGGGAAAAATTAAATTTCAGCTGTACCCTCGGTGGCTGCAGAGGAATGAGATTTTGGAAGAGTGGAAGCACAAAGGTGGTGCTTGCTGCAGAGCCAGAGGTAAGAGAACAAGGCTTCACTGGGTTTTGCACAAGGGCTGTGGCAGCAAGAGACAACATTTTCTGGGGGTGAAAGGTTTTTTTCAGAGGCACTTTCCACAGCTGGTTGTGCTGCCTCTAGTGCCCCTGTGGGTAGTTGTGAAGCCTTGTGGATCATAAATGCCTCGTCTTCCTAATTTTCATCTACAAGCTCCACTGAATCTTTATTACCCTGCCTGAATGCTTGTCCAGTGTTTCTACAGAAGGGCAGGGCATTACTTTTACAGCCCAGGTGATTTTATGGAAGGGGTTGAACTTAGGTCAAGAACAACTCATCCATAACAAGCGCAAGCTTTAGGGAACTGAAACATAAACCCTATCAGAAATGGCACAACCACCTAATTCAGTGTAACCATGTGGATGTGGAAAACTTTAAAATTATCAAATTAATTCTAACTTTTGCTTTTCCTCTGATGAGAAATCATGATGCTATACTTCCTTCCTAGAAGCTTTGCTTTTCCTCTCAGTGCTGAAGAAAAGTGAGAGGCTGTTGCATCCTGGAAGGAAGAGATCTCAGTATTCACTGCTGCGTGTGCACAGCCTGTGCATCGCTCTCTGTGAGGGGCAGGGCTTCATTAAGGAAGGGTAGAGGGTGACCATATGGCACCAAAGTATTTTCCAATTCTGTTTCTGCGCCATCTCTAAAAGCAATTTTTCCATATCCCTGCCTCTTACAATTTTCTTTTTTTCTTTTCTCCTTTTCCAATTTTATTTTATCCTCTCCTCTTTCTACAAGGCCTTCCCTCACTTTGTTCTCCTTCTTTTCTGGTCCCTGCCCAGACTTCATGTTCTTATGTGTTCTGCCATTCCCTTTCCAGTTCCTGGCCCAGAAATCTGTCAGGTGTGCTGGAATGTTGCTGGGACAGAACTGAAGCAGTGGTAGAGTAGGAGAAGGAGTTAAAACTGAAGACTGGGAAGCTCTGAAACAGAACACAATAGTTATTGTGCTAATTTTCATCTCCATAGCAACACTAATGCAATGTTTTTCCCTCACTCTTGGAATTCCCCTCCTATGGTCTCCTCCTGGGCTCAGCCTAGAGACCAGCACTGGCACAGGGACTGGGAGGGTGCCTCTGGGGTTTTGAATTGTTGGAAAATGAATGAGAGTTGAAGAAATAGGTAGTAACCTCCGGGTGCAACTCTGTGGGCTGCCCTGAAGGTGTGGGACAGATCTGATCAAGAGGTTTGTCACCAAGGAACAGAAAGGCTCCCGTTGAGATGGTGATGGCAGCAGGTGCAGTAGACAGCAATTATTCTGCGGGGAGCTTCTCACAGAGGTTCTGTGAGGATGAGAGGTCAAAGTTACTTTTATAGGTGACCCCTCAGACACTCTTGCCTTTGAATGTATTATCCTTGAAATTTGGGTTTAGGTCATCTGAAGTTTTGCACAAATTGCATAGCAAAAAATAGACATTTTGCACTATTGTTTCTGAATTCAAATCATTAATTGTGCGAGACTGTGATTAATACAAACTGAGTATCTTAAAATTTGTGGGCATCTTTACATATCTTACTTTGGGTAATGTATCTTGTAGAAGTTAAGGCTAGCTGAAAGCTCAGAGCATCATTCAAACTGTAAAGCAAACTACAATCTCAATTCCACTTTCTCCTGTGCCTGATATTTTGGTAACCATGCTTGCATTATAATAAGCTTTGGGGTGTTTTTTAACCCTTGTGGTACCATCATGCTGAGCAAGAAGAATCTGGGAGGGAGGAGACTTTTTGACACTCCACAAATGCAAGTGTCCCAAGGGGTATATTTCACTGCTGAACACTGCTGTGCCATTTGGAGAATGCCAGAGGGCAAACTTTGAAGAGGCATAAGAAGCACCAAGAGGGAGAAGAAAATGTTAGAAAGTGCTGTTGTGACAGATGGTGAGATGGTAGGCTGTTCTCAGATGATAACATGTTGAGGAGTTTTGCTTCTCCAGTCTGGACAGCTTCTTGAGAACAAGATGGGGGCAAAAACATCCAGAAAGCCTCAGAACAGCTTTAATCTGTGAGCTGTAAGTGCTGGTGGAAAAGAGTCACTGGGAGGCTCTCTCGGTATCTGTAGTGCTTGAACATGTTCTGGTAGCAGTGCTGGATGTCCAGGAAGATCCATCAGGAGTCCTGGCTGGAACTCATTGTGCCTTGGCTGAGAAACATTAATGCTGTCCACAAAACACGGGAATGCAATGGTGGTCTTCCTAGTAATCCATCAGTGCCATCTGGAGCCAAACCAGCACCTACTGGGAGCCTTCTTTGTCAGAGGACCTTGACTTCTCTTGCAGTGGTGAAGGATCCAGGTGTTCCCTTCTCAGCTCCTGGCACTGCTGGATGTTGCCATCAGCTCTGGCACTGCTCTGGCAGCTGGGACTGAGCACAGAGCTGTTCCTCTTGAGAAGATCTCCGCTAGGATTCCTCAGGTTTGGACTAAGATGAGATCTCTAGGAAGGTGTGTAGTTCTGCAGCTGGAATGCTGTGGTGTTTAAAGCGGGGAGGTCACACAGGCACCTCATGAAAACCAGGGAGCTTGCAGGTAAACTGAGGGCTTGGTGAAGGAAAGCTGCAGGAAAAGTTAACTCAAAACACAGAACTGCTTTCCATGTCAGCTGACTCTGAAGATAAAGTGATGTCATTTTCAAGCAAGTGTTCCATTTCACCAAAAGTTCATACTTACTACTCTTATATACCCTTCTTAGCCTGCATACATGAGGCATTTCTGTTTAAAAAAAAAAATCTAAAAAGGAGTAAACCTAGACATCTTTTACTTCCTCCACTACCTTCTGTCCATCCCTTCTCCCATCTCTAAATCCCATAGCCGTAATACCCAAATTAGAGACCTTCCTCTCCCCACATACTCAGAGCCTAGAGCGTACATGTAGTTTGCAGAGCACTGAGTGGGCTTAATGTACCATCAGGCTGGAACGTGTTAGGAGCTAATTCTGGGATGCATGAGTACAGGAATTGTCATGGGAACACAGCCTATAATCAAGAAGGATAAAAATTCCAGTAGGAAACCAGGCTATGGGAGACTTCCATCATGTTGATCAAAACAACCTTAAAGAGAGAATGATTTTGCAGTTATTTCAAAGGAGACATCGTGCAGTGGAAACCCCTGACAAAGCAAATTGCCAGTAATTAATAAAAGAGGGAACTTCAAAAGAGTAATTTCTTCTAGTTATCCAAAGACATAAACCTGTCCTTCTTCTGGACCCACTAATGAGAAAAAAAAATAGTTTGGGGAGTCAGTTTCCCTCTGACTGAAGCTCAGGTAGTAAACATTGCGTAAAAACGTGTTTTCTCACTTTTTTTTTTTTAAACTGACAAAAAGGAAGGTTTGAATTAGTAACCACATAGCCAGATGCTTCCTTTTAATCCAGTTTCCTTGGGAAATAAGAGTTACAAGATTGTGCCATTGTCAGTCCCCATGAGCTCCTTTTGAACTCATTGCCCAGTTTCAACTAAACTTGCAGAGAGATCAAAACCCCCTTTGCCTTTGAGGAAAACAAGTAGATACAAGGCAAGCCCCTGTTAATGGAAAGGCCACAGCATGTGTTCAACATACTATTAGACATTAGAGAATCTGTGTGAGGGAACAGAGGGACTGAAAACTTTTGTAAGAACAAAAACTAGAGCAAGCAAGCTTCAAAAGTGTCGCTGCTCAGATAACTTTTTGGGAGTTGCTGTACTAAGCTCTATGATATAAGTACTTGTAATTGTTTTCTAATTCCAACCTGTGCAGGGCCTGATAATTAAAGTGTCAGCGTTTCAGTGATGAAAAGCCGCATTGAAAATCAATGTTTAGTTGACACTGCTGCTTGTAGGGAAGATGGAAAGGTCTTGTGAAGGTCTGCAGAACCAGCTGCGAAACCTTCTGTCAGCTTGGTGGGAGGGGAGAGCTGTAAGACCAAACCACCATTTGTGAATTCTCGTCCTTTAAACTTATGGCTGGCTGTAGATAAAATCAGAGGCACATCTCTTATGAGGAGGCCTCCAGAACTGTATGTCCTTAAAGCTTATTTCCAGGTATTTTGCCTGTTTCCATACCAAGAGAACAGACTGAGTAACCCTGACTTGAAGCTGCAGGGAGGCTCCTCACAGGAAGATCTGTCAGCGTGAGCAATGGCCCATCCTCGGACAGATCAAGTACCTCTTACTGTTCAAGGTGTTTTTTATTCCCAATTCTTTGTTAGTCAGGGGAATGCTCCTCACCTTGCTTTATGAGTCAGGACAGTGAGACGCGAGGAGACTAAATGGTGACACCAAGGTCACGCATTTTGGCAGAGGATGAAGTTAAACCCAAACCCTCTGAGCTGCGGGCCGGCAGTGACTCTGAGAGCTGGGGGAATGGGCAGTCTCAGGTTCTCCACGGGGTGGAAAGCTCTTCCATGTGCTCTCTGCCCTTCTTCCTTTCTCAGACCAGCTCTCTGATTCCTGCTTGCCCTTTTCTGACTCTGCTTTGGCCTATCAGGTTTCCCAGAACTGACCATTATGCCATCACTTTTGAAGTGACTTTTGAGTATAACCCAGTGCAAGACTTGGTATTAAAAACCTGCTTACAGAAATGGCTTGCTGCCTTCCCTTACCAGCATTCATAAACTATGTCCAAAATACTCCAAAGTAGTTGCTAATAGCCTGGATTGATTCTGACTGTACAAAAGACAAGTAATTTCAAATTATGAAAATTAAGTGCTTACATAATTTGATTTATTCTGTTACAGTCTCTGTGGGGATTTAATCATGGTGCCTTATCCCCAGCTCTGCTGCTGCTGAACTGACAATATATCACAAGTGTGATTCAGAAAGGTCTAGCAAGAATGCTGGGGTGGTATGAGGGAAAAACAGGTAGATGATATAACAGAAGTTAAGTTTCTGTCTCTGGCTTGTAATTATTCCATTTTTTTCTCATCGTCTGTGTTTATCCTATTGCATTTTGATTTAGCAGCCTCTTCAGGATCATGTTTAATATGTATATTTGCAATCTGATTACAACTTTTACTGGAATGCCTAGCTCAGACTTGCTGAACTTTTGCAATCCATGAGTGATTCCTCTGCCTCAGAAATGACTTTTCTGTATCCCCTCTCCAGACAAGCAGGCACTATCCCCGAGTCCAGCCCAGCTCCTGCCTCTTGCTAAGGACGATGCGCCTTGCAGATGCTGGCATGGAGCACGTTCTCCAGGACTAGGTGGGCTCCATGCCCACCATTTAGAGGAACCAGGTAGGGGAAGGAACTCCAGAACCAGCCTGTGAGAGTCTGGAGGTAGCAGCAGCTTTTGTATCTCCCCTAGCCTGGTTTCCTCAGCACAGTGCCAGGAGGAGAGGCCTCTCAGACAGTGTGATCCAAACCTTGTTCTCCAAAACAAGCCCCCACCTTCGTAAGTCCCTGACAAGGAGCATAAAGGCATGGTGGTGGTGTGTGCCTGTGTCTGAGAGGCAGCAAGGTAACAGTAGGAAAAGCTGCTTAAATAAGGATTTACTTTATTAATCAGACACAGAGCCCCATGGCACAGTCTGTGGTACGGCCTCCTCCCCATCACCGAGAATCTAAATCTGAAAAACAGAGGCTGCACTAGGAATATTTATATCTTCACAATTTGTTTGTTAGGGTATTACCCCTGCTCTGATACGGACCCTTCTACCTCCCTCTGGCCTCTGCAGTCACTCAGATAAAATGAGGTAAAAAGCAGACAAGCAGTTGCACACAAAAACATTGTCACTGGGCAAGGGGTACTTAGAAGTAACTTGGAACCTAAATTTGCAAACCAACTTAAGAGATACTGGTAGCTAGCTGGATAACCTTCCAGAAGGCAGAAACATCTCTCGAATTGCCTCTCTAGTTCCTTTAAAGCATTATCATCACTTTGATCTAAATTGAATTGACTCCGAGCCAGTTTATTGCAATGTATGAGCTGCTCCCCTGTAGATCCTGGAGATGAAGCTCTTGCCTAAGAGCTCAGAGTGACACAGTTCACCCTCAAATGCACCAAAAGAGAGGTGAGAAGAGATTCTTGTCGTTCCCTCTGCTACAGAGACAGAAGAAAAATTGATTTTCACTTTTAGGATAGGTTTTAGAGGTAGGTGATGATGCAAAGAAAGAAAGAAAGGTACTGTTCTTCCCTTCTTTTCCCCTCTCTACTCTCTACCAAAACTACCTTCTCTCCCCTGGCTGGGAGGTAGCTGTGCCTGAGGAGAACAGTTCTGCCCA
This sequence comes from Platysteira castanea, assembly GCA_013397175.1. Taxonomy (NCBI): domain Eukaryota; kingdom Metazoa; phylum Chordata; class Aves; order Passeriformes; genus Platysteira; species Platysteira castanea. The sequence goes on along the minus strand of VYXC01010662.1, from coordinate 135,509 downwards.
CAAGGCCCTCTCCACCCCTCCAGGATATTTCCTTGTTGTAATTCAGCTGTTTCTGAGCTGGCAGCGATTGCAGGCAGGAAGAGAAGAGTCTGAAGAAAGGAGATGGGGTGACAAAGCCTTCTTTACTGAAAGCAAGAGCAATACTTCTTGATCCTTGATCATTGATTCCTGCAGCTCTTTAAAGGGCAGAACATCCAGCAATTGCACTTGACAGGTGTTGGGCCAGAAGATTTGTAACAGGAAACATGAGGAGTATGATCTGTTCTCATTACCACAGAAAGAAGCTTTCTGTTTCAATCAGGACAAACAAGTCTTTTATTTCCTGTCTTCTTTTATTACTTCACCAATTTATGAAATTCTTTATTTTTATTTTCTTCATATGCCTTCAATGCCTTAACTTTTTAGGTCAGTGACTCATACCTACAGCTGCATAAGAGCAAACCTCTTCATATAAATGGCTTAATTTTCAGGCTGACCATGTAATTTTATCATTCTTCAAATGATCTATGCTTGTCTAGATTAAATGGATGAGTTTCCAGAAAGTAAATGTGTTTGGGCTCCACAGACAGAGCTTTATGTCAGGTTCCTGCCAAAGAAGTCTGCACAATATTGTCTCAATAAAAAATGAGAAAGTAAAAATCATTTAGTCGCAGGTGTACCACACGTTAAGATGCAGAAAAGGCAGCATTAAATTATGTCTACTGCATAAGTAGTTCTCTCAGTTAAGGGAACAAACTAGTTGGTCACAACTAAAAAAAAGTGCAGCTTTTATGAAAAGAATTGGCAGTAAAAAAGTCAGAATTACATTTCTATGTGAAGTAAGTTCTGATGAATTAAAGCAGCTCCTGAAGTTTCCAGTGCTCCTTCCTATGTAAATGGTGCTTCATCCAATATGTATTTTCAGCACATCTCTCTGTCTGCCTAACTTTAACTTAGGTTCTGTGCTGTTGAGTTGAATTTCAATCTAGATTTCTGTGCCACTTCCACCAAGGTACCTCACAGATTTATGGGAGAAGTGAAGTTTTGTTCCCTTCTTTCTTGGTTACGTACCTCTTTGATACATGGAAGTCAGATTTCAGCAGATTGATGCCTTCAGGTCAGAAAAATGATTGTTTTGTCATCTTTCTGCATTTAAGTCCATTTTAAATCTGTGTTTTCCCCAATAAATTCAATTATGTCTACTTTTTCTGATATTTCATAAAGAGGTTTTTCTTGTGACTTTTCTGATGGAGCAGAGACGACCAGTTTCTGAAAAACCCTTTGACTGTTAGGAGCTGATTGGGTGTGTTGCAATGGTCCTGGTAAGTGCAGAGGGTCACAGTTCATCCTCTCCACACTCCCAAGAAGTCAGTCAGCATCACTGCTGTGTTATTTGGGAAGATGAGAGACAAACTCCCTAAACTCCTACATCATCCACAGACAGGGGTCTGCCTCTCCCTCTGAATCAATAAAATGAAAGGAACAGTCACATTTGCAGCCTCACAGACTGCAGTGGGATGGACATTCAGTAAAACCCAGGTGATACTGCAGTAGTGGAGACCACACGAGTCCTTAGAGGGAGAGAAGCATCTCTGAGGGTCTGCAGTAGAAAGCATTTTCCAAAGGAAATCAGGACCCATCCTCCTCTCTGTCCATCCTCGCCTCAGGACATGTTCAAATCAAGCAGACACAGCCCATTCCTGCAAGTGGATGCAACACAGACCCCGTGCTTCTGGAGTGTTGTTTTTCCCATTTATCATGTGTTGCATCCACCAGCCTTTGCAAATAGGTCTTGAAACAGAAGAATTTAATGGGATTTTCTGCAAACGGGCATTGAAAAGCAATGAGGAGTTTGCCAAAAATGTGTTCCTCCCTTCGTGTGGACATAAATCAAATCCTTTGACTTACTTTCTATACTCTTTGATTCCAGCAGAGGTCAGCTCTGTCTGTGCTGGGGACGGATAAAGCAGTTCAGAGTGTGGGTGCCTGCACACCTTGCAACACAAAGTGCTGCTTTCTTCCCACTGCCCCTCAGAGCACTAACCCAAGCCCGTTTCAGGCCCTCCCCTTAAATGGAGATAAAAGGGCTTTGAACCAGAGCATCTCTGTCCTCAGGACTGCCATACAGGCTGGTGAGAGAGCTGTTCTTGCTGCTGCTCTGTGGCTCCAAGCCTGTTTGAGAACAGCCTGTAATGAGCAGGAGGAGCAGGAGGCTGTGACAGTGGTCCTTCATGAGGTTAAAACTGCTGCGAGGTGAAACAGCCCCAGAGAGCAAGAAGTTATGTCTGGACTGTGCTTTCCAATTACTGAACTATTAGGGAAACAGAAATGTTGCCATCCTGTTGCAACTATGTTCCTTTACTGCTGTATCAGGGTTGTTTAAAAACCCCCAATTCTCTGTGCTCAATCATGTTTGGTTAAGGTTTGTTCTGGCAAAATAATTTGAGTGTATCCACAAATAATTTTACTTCTTTAAATGGCATAATTTTGGTGGATATATGGTCTGCTAGAGTTATTATTTCCTCTATCAGCTACAGTGGTTCTTTAACACATTAGCTCTCCAGAACACAGGACAATAAACAATTTGAAGCTCTTCAGAACAATAGACAAGAAGCATTTTGAAGCTGAAGGCAGAACATGTTGACAAAAACTCTCTAGTTTACCCATATAACCCTGAAAATGTACAAGACACGTTTTATCCTCTCTTCTTTTTTTTTAGAGATTAAATTATCGCTACATTCAGAATTTTTGTTAATTTTCATTAATGATTGACACGCTTTACAGACTTTAGAAGCCAGAAATTAATGACTGATTTTCTGAAATTAGATGTCGTGCTTTCGACAGAAATCTTTCATGTAACCAGTGATGTGTGCCATTGAGTCAGCAGCTGCTTCTTAAGGATAATATAGAAAAAAACCAAAAAAACCTCACTGTTAATCTAATGCCTGGTTTTCAGAAATGATACTTTTCACACTTTTCTGGTACCTTTTTTGAATTTGGCCTCTTTCATACTAAAAACCAGATGAAGTTTCAGTGCGTCTAAGCATCCCTTTTCTTTGTTCTATTAGGGAGATTTAGTAGATTGAAATGACTGAAATGACTAAATGTGGTTTGCTTATTTCTTATGTGTAGCTGTATATAACAAGAAACGAGTACCACTGGTCTAACAGACTACCAGGAGAGCCAATAAATAATTTCAGCACAAGATCAAGGATAGGGCGAATGAGCAGCAGACTTCACTTGTTACCTGGGAACAGAGAGAAGAAACACAAGCCCACTAGAAAGAGGTGGTTAAGGCACACCTTCATAGTGAACTTGCACTCTGTGTGCAGTTCTGCTGCCCAGCTCCAGCCTTTAGGAGTGTCAGGTGAATGTTAGAGAAAGCAAGGACAGCTATTTTTCATTTTAGTGCTTGTTCCTCCTGATGGCATTATCTGTTATAGGTCAAGCAGCTCCAGATGACAGCTTCATAGGTCATCTTAAAAACAAGATCTACACCTTGTGCTGTTGCTGTTGATTAAAGATCAGATATCCAAGTGCAGATGACACTCCTGGCTTTTGGGCAACTGCAGTGGATTTAGCTTTCCAGTGTGAATACCAGATTGTGTCCAGTACCATATAGGCAGAGCCCAGGCTGTTGTTCACGAGGGACTGTGCAACTGCCTCACCAAAGAGCAAATCATGTTCTGGAAATCATGTTCTGGAAAGGTGGCAGCATTTGTAAGGCTCCCATTCTTTGTTGTTACAAGGGAATTCGGATGGCTCAACACTTACAGATGCTGGCTGCCACTGCAGTCAGTCACGAGCGGGCTCCACACTTACTGCCCTCTTTACCTGTCTTTCTTTGGCAGCTGGATCGAAATATAGGTATTTTTTAGGACAAATTTGTCCTTACTGAGAGTTCAAAGTGCCACTGACTTTTGTGCCAAAAACTAATGGATGCATCCTGGGCTGCTCATTTTGCTGTTTCATTTTGTCATCTGTCCAGTGGTAACTGCCTTGCCCTGGGCTGAGCAGAGCCTTGTCTGCCTTTGCCAAGGAGAAATCTTAAGGTGTCTCTAGGCCATTGACAAAATCTGAAATGCAAGCAAAAAACTTAATCCTGAATCACAGACCTCTGGAGCAAACAGAAAAGGTGTCTCTCTTGCTGAGAGCTCCCTGCTCCCAGCTGAAGTGGGGCTGGTGCCCACAATATTCTTGTTAACTCCATCCAGAACAAACAGCTGTGCCCACACTGTGTGGGCTCTAACACAGGGCCATGTAGCTGAAAGACACCATCACTGTTTTTTAGAGATTTTGTAGTTCAAAATAGCTGAATTGACATGAGGGCTGACCCAGTGGATTGGTAGTTTGATAGTCTGATATCCAAGGGGAAATAAGTTGCACGTCCTTGGACATGGCACGAAGGTTTGTGAGCCCTTGAGGGCAGAAGATCTGCTGGAAGTGTGCTGGAAAACACTGTGCAGGACAGAGAGATCCCAATCTGGATATGGTCCTGGCTCTTATGCTTATTTAAAATGGTCTCCTTAACAAATCACCTCTAAATCCACATCTGGCTTTTGTCTTGGAGGAAACTGATTGGTTTTCTGCCTAACAGGGTCCAAACAAACCCAAGCTGATACAGTTTTGATAATCAGGAGAGAGTGACTTAACAACAAATCAGAGAAGTGACAGTGTAGACATGGATCCTCATTATGAATAGAAAATAGTTGTTTATTCTAGATATAAACATCCTAAAATGTTACTTAAAAAAAAAAAAGCCAAAACCATAATGACACATGGCTTTTGGTCCAGATGGAAAGAAACACATTTTGTCTTTTACAAAACAGCGGGGACCCTTTTTTGCCACTGGCAACTGTCAGTCTTCAGGTAATTTCATAATAAGACCTGCAGAACAGTCTTTGAGAAGATTGAGACTTGACTGGAAGAAAAAAATTAAAAGCCTTCAGTAAAAGGCAGAGTGAGGAGAAGCTTGATTTATAACCCTAATGTAAAAATTCTTTGTGCAGAAGAGATGGTAATGATGCCATTATGTTGGGCAAGCCCAATACAGAAGATTGTTTATGTAGATGCAAGTGTTAGAGAGGACAGAATGGAAGTCATTTCCCTAAGAAAGAAATCGACAGCCTTAAATGCATCTTTTGCAGAGACCAAAATGCTATTAGACTTCTGAAGTTTGACTTTCCTGTTTTCTTGAGAGGATAATTATATTATTTGCTTGTTTTCTCTGGTAGGTTTGAGGTTTTTTCTATGTCACTAAATAATGTCTGTCATTTTTTTGGTCCTGGCTGCTCCCTTGGGTGGCCCCTGGTTCATCCCCTCGCTGTTCTGGGGCTGTCGCTGACCCCATTATGGGCACCTGGCTCTGCCTGCCTGTGCTTGGCTGTGTTCCCTCGGTGAGGGACGTCCATGCTGGGGTCACCTCAGCTCCCAGCGTGTCCCCCTTGCAGAGCAGCCCTGCTCTCTCTCTTCCCCACATTGCCAGGTTCAGGATGTGGAGGGTCAGGTAGCAGTTTTTCAAAAAGGATCCGCCAGTTACATCATCGGAGCATGAATCAGCTCTGTGATATTGCTGGGGTGTCATCTCTGCCCTGTCAGTCATTTCCGCTGTTAAATTTGCACTCTTGGTTGTTCCTGCCCAGGAGCATCCCTGATATTGGTTCTATTCAGCTGCATTTTTCAAGACAACCTTTCATTCCAGCTCAGTTGTTCCACCCATTTGCATTCCTCCCCAACCTTTTATCACCTGCACGCTTACCAACTGTACAGGTTATTCCCTCAGCTCAACTGTTAATGAATAATTAAACACTAATTTTTATTAAACTATTAATTAAAACACTTCAGGATACCCAGGAGAGCCTCCTGAACAATCACACGTGGTGTAAGGTTTGTAACGACAATAGCTGTTATAATGAGCTATTTTTGATTAAAGCTTTCCAGACAATGGTACATACTCCTAGTATTTTCACCCAACACACATTTATTGCTTTGTGTCTGTGGCACTGTTAAAAGCTTGTGCTGTATTTACTAGGATTTATTATAAAACAAATTAGAGGAAGATGCTGTGATAACTGACTGGGCTGCATCTGAGTAATACTGATGAGGTCCAAGTTAGCCTACGTCCTCTACAGGCTGAGTTACCAAAAAACCATGGCCTGAAATCTCTCTCAAGGATCATATTTTGATCACAAACCTCCCCATTTCAGTTGTCTCTGCCGGTTTCAGAGCACCCCTCTCCTGTCAGTGACTCAGTGAGCCACAGTCATCGCAGTGAGGTGGCAAACTTGTACTCCGTGGGCTCCATCACTGCCTACTGCAGTGGTTCTCCAAGCCAGGCTGATCTTTTATAATCTAGCACAAAGCTAAGGATAAGAAAATGAGTATTGATAGCTGTGCNTGAGTTCCCCCCCCCCCCCAAATAAATTTAGAGATAATCTTTGTGCTGGTTTAGCCAACAGCATATACAACATCATAAAGTCACCCCAAGACAATTTTACACTTAATACAAATACACTGGATGGATTTAATGCTATCAAATCAACAGTGCTAGGTAAAAAAAAGGAATAATGTCTTTCCTTCCTCCTAGAAGGAAGGATCACTCTTATCCAATGAACGATCAAATCATGGCCCAAATGTATGCATGTAGAGACTAACTAATATGGTTATAATACAAATAAATCATCTGCACTTAAAACTGGAAAATGCTTGTTTTATGTATTACAGCCATCCTCCAGTGAGTGTCATGCACATTGGCTTCTGGATTCAGGCAGAAACAACAGCCCAAAGGATTACTGCTGCCCACACAAGGTTTTCCAGGCAGGGCAGTGTCAGTGCTCCCACGTGAGTGAAATCAGTAGTGATCCAGCAAGTCAAAACCCAGGAAACTCCAGCAGCGGAGGATGAGGAAGGATGGTCTGCCTGAAACCTCATTGCTCTGAGGCAAGAAAAGCAGCAGGAGCAGGAGGACAGAAAATACAAGGTGCTGCTGAAGTCACGTTCTGCTGCTGGCTCTACGGGTGATTCACTGAACACCGTGTCCCCTGTCAGAGGCAGGGAACAATAAGCAGGAACATTTGGCACTCCCATCCACAAGAAGACCCAAGCCAACTGTCCTGCTCTGCTCACTGAGCTGCTGGAGGAACCAGCTACAGGCAGCTCTAGGAAGAAAGGAAAAGGAATGAAACTTGACTGAAATGAACTTTTATTTCCACTACGGTGAAAAAGGGGGAAGGGGATTCTGCCTCTTGTCTCTTTGCCTGTAATTGTTATTGCAGACACGACTGTGTTACGGGTGTAGTAATTTAATACTCTCAAGTTCTATTTCGAAGGTCAAAGTGTTCTAACGTTGTCATATTTTTGATTGTGACTTATAGCAGCAGAGTTTGGAAGTTCTCCTCAAGTCAGGAGAAGCTGCCAAGTGAAACCACACTTCAATAGGTACAAAGTACCCTTTGGAAGAATTCCATCAAATTATAATCCCCTCTCCTTACTGCATAAGCATTTCTGGGGGAGGTAGCCAGTTCCAACCCTTCTCACAAATGTCAAAAATCTATGTACTGGATCAGACATTTCTGTGATTCTCTGTTTTCATTTCTGCTTTCCTTTTCTCTTTTTCCAGCAGGTCACCCTCCCAATGTTCTGTCACAATTAATCACCACTTTTTGTTCATTCACGTGGGTTTTGTCCAGGCCTCCGTGGAACATGTTCTGTGTGTTTGTGTACATATGTAAGCACAACTTCTTTGTACAAGTAGGTAGCTAAAGCACCTTGGCCCCTCTTTGCACCTCGCAGACGGCTCAATAGCAGGATTGTCACTCTGCAATCCAATATCCCCTGTGGCAGAGAATGACTTTTTACAGTTTAGCACTTAGGGCATAACTGCTGCGTTTGTACATGAGCCAGCTGACCGGCTGGTTCTCTTTTGATGTTTTTACCATCAAACCATTCTGTTTTCCACAATCAACACAAATCCAGGTCAGTCAAAGCCTGAAAAGGTAATGCTGCCATTTAACATAGCAGAGTGATGGTTTCTTACAAAATACAATGAATTAAGCACAAAATTCTAGGAACAAATATGAAAAGAACAACTTAGGCAGCCATTTTTTCACTTTGATAAGCCTCGTCTTAAATTTGGGGGTGCTTGCCATCAAAGCTTATCTTGCATTTTGACAAGAAGAAACAGTACTTAAACACAGTCAGCAAGGCTACTTTTGCTCGTATTCGATAGAGTTTTTCCAATCCTCCCATTTTTCAGAGGAGCCAGTGAAGTGGGAGTCCTTAGGTTGGACTTTTTGTGGTGCTTGAGCAGCTGATGCTTCATGACAGAACAAGCCTATCTAAAATTAGCCATCCTACCTTTAATTTTGGGCTTTCGACCTCTCCCCTACAGAAAACCTGCAAATGCACACACAGGGATGCACAGCTGTAGGAGTCAAACCCAGTTTCATAACTCTTCCATTTCCCAGTAAGCTTCCCGAATTACCATGTGACACACTCCTGCTGCAGGCAAGGCAAACTCAGAAGTGTTTAGTCAATTCTTAATGTGTCTAGGTCTGCATATTTCACTGTACTCCCATGTGCTTTTCTTCCTCCAGAAACTGCAGAACTGAGGACCGAAAGAGAATGTGGAGGAAATGACCTCCAATTCCATTCTCTTACTCCATCATTAATTTGTAAGATGAGCCATCAAGAAAATAACTCTTGAAATTCAATATATATGATATATATTCCCAACATTTTCTGAAATGTGCCCTGGTTTTAATTAAAATGTGAATTGTATAGACAGAAGGACTTGTTTCTCTGCCAGGAGCAAATCTCCAACCATGGACATCAAATGCCCGTGGAAAAAGTACTTTGTTTTTTTCATGCATTGAAAGTTCCCCAACTTTATTACATTTGGAAATATAATGTAATAGCAGAGGGCAACATTATATCTGACATACATAATTAGTTTATAAAAAAACACAACCAGGGGACATGTTTTTGCTAAAACCACTTTTTTTCACGCAATAGTTGCAGGATAATGGATCACATTGATCCTTTTTGCTAAATGGTATGACAAAGAAAATGAGCATTTGTATAAAAATGTAATAAAAGTTGAAGCTTGAATTAGGGAGTCTGTAATCTTTGCTTGTGCTCGTAAATTACCCTGCAGATGAGAATGTGACATTAAAAAAAAAGAAAAAGGCATCCAAAGCCAAGAGAATCAACCCATCAAACACTGAAATGCTTTATATGTATGTGTACCTAATGTTAATCACTTCAGATCCTATAGTACAGATTGCCTCCAGCAGTTTCTAAAGTTATATCACAGGTTAAATGGACACCCACAGACAGAGATTAGTCATTTAAAAGACAAAGGTATAAAAACTGATTTCAACTGCTAAAGCTGTCTTAAAGTCAGTTTTTCTTGCATTTTGAAGCTATGCCTTTTTCCCCCCCTGGTTTCTGGGTGAGGGGTTAATAGTAGGGCAAACCACTGAATCTGGCAGCATATCAGGCTTTTTTCCAGTAAATACCTTAGAGAAAATTGGGGCAAAAAGGTGTTGCTCTTTCAGATTAAATAAATTCCTTTGTCACTTCTAACAGCTGTGCATTAGTAAGTCATTGAGAATATCTGAATTTTAATCACTTATGCTCTCTCAAACACTAAGATAGTGGTATGTCTTCCTCATATGTATTCCCATGTGGAATTAGCACAAAATGCCACAAGGACCTGAGGGATGTCCTGTAACCCCGGCTCAAGAGGAATCTTGGCTCTGAGAAATCAGATTCTACATGCAGTAGGTGCCTCCTGCCTGAGTGTATTCTGTCAGCTCTTTGGTTTGCTGCCTGGATGAAAAAACAGGTAATTTGGAGCTCGCAGAGGAGGAAGGAGGGGGACGTGTGCAAGGAAATTTGCTTATTTGCAGGTTTCACTGAGGGCAGTGAGAGCTGTAGAGTCTAAAACTTCTGGGAATAATAATAATTACAATAAAACTCCAAAACAACAAACGCTCGATTAATCTCCTCCTAAAAAGCAGACTTTTGGTAAGTCAGAAATGCTATTTTAGATACTGTATTAACTTTTCACAATGGCTTGGAGCTGATTACCTTTTTCCCTCCTTTGACATTCCAAGTGCTTCAGTCTCCACAATCAAAAAGAAGAAACTTCCAGATATTTACGACAGGCTTGGCGGAAATCTGGACTTTGCAGAAATCCCACCAAAGAGAGAAGATGTGAATGGTAATTGTGAAGAAGCAGGGGTACCAAGAGCAGTCTGCTTAGAGTACCTTAAAACAACCTGAGGAAAAGGCTGTACCTTTCTAAGGGTTCAGAAAGTAATATTCCTTGGAGTTACTAATGCTTTGAGCAGTGCTGCTGACCAGTGACTTAACCCTTTCAATTCCTATGTGCAGGAGAAAAAATGACCCCTAATTCCATATTCCTGTTTCGAGCAACATTGCAAGAAGTGAAGTGTGCAGCGTCAGCACACAGCAGTTGGTATGATCATGAACAAAACCAGTTTTTTTAGCCCCTAAGCAAAGTACTTGTCTCTTGGGTCAACAGATCTTAGAATTTAGCAGACCAAATTAACCAACAAATGTGTATTTTATCCCATTTTCAACACTACAAGATAAATGATGGATGAACACAAGTTTTTCAAGGATTAATTTAAATACAGATGTAACCACAGCAAGCAGCAGTTCAGAGCAGAAGCTGTGCCAGGTGCATGTGGGGTTCTGCTTCTTTTTGAATATTGAGACTCATTTCCAAAGTAAGGTCCCTAAAATACATGCCCAACAGCAAATATTGTAAATCTCTCCTCGTTTTTCCTTTCCCCTCCATTGTTTGCAGTCCTCTGTGGCTCAAAAACTCAGCTCTGGAGTCCTGTACTTGGGCAGTACCAGGTGTGTGCCTGTGCAGGTGAATGTAATGTGCTCATGCATGTACAGGTAGATCAATACATGACTGACTTCTCAAAAAGGAAAGAAACACAATCAATGAAGAGCAACAGAGTCTACCCTGAGCTAAGTTTTTCCCAAGTCAGACTTCGAAGTTTAGCTCATATTTTACAGCAAAGTTCAGGGCAGTGATTTTTAGCCACTGTGCAACTGACACCCTAATTTTCTCTTATTTGATGAGAATAAAGCAGGCTTTTCTCCATGTATACAATGATTTTTTTTTTTAACTAACTTCTCAATTTTATTATCCTTGGGTAAATATCTGCTGGATTAATACTCCAAGAAGAAGAGTAGCTAATAGTAGCAAGCATAAATATCTGTGGAATTATAGTATCTAACAAAGCAAAGACATATAATCTCCTAAAGTTGCTTTTCATAATGTGCAGAAAGCCTGGGGTTGCCCAGTCTCATAAAGCATCCAACCAACACAGGGACTGTATAAAATGAATATCCTGTCAAACAAAAGCCCTCTGGATTATGAAACTGTACAAACTGTGTGACCTGTACAAACCAGAGCATGCTTCTACCCCTGAAAAAGGTGACTAAATAATTACAGAGCTAAGAGACACCACTTGATCTGGTTTGGATGATCTCTTGGCAGAATCCACAAGTTGAATTAGGATGAAAACAGAAGACAGCTCACTTGTTAACATCATAAACTAAAGAGATTCAAAGCCTAGTTGGAATCTCAGCCGTGAATGCCAGCATACAAAATCAGCCTACAGGACTGCACATGTGTGTAGCATACACACATCTTTGCTGTATTATCGGCAAAAATTAAAGGAAAAGCAGACTCAAGAGGATGCTGCCACAGGAAATCTCACGTACGTTCAAGGTTGATAAAGCAGGTAAACACTCACAAGGCTGGTATGAACTATGGAGGTTTTCATTCCTCAGTCCAACTTTAGGAAAAAGGAGAAACAGAGTCCTCCTCTGTTCCAAACCCCAATATTCAAGTTCTCCGGCAGCACAAGATCAGATAATTAACAAAAACCAAAGGATAACGAAATGAAGCCAGATAAATTATAAATATCTACACATATAAGCACACAGCAAGCAAGATAAGGAAAAGGTAGCTAGATTTACCGTTTTAATTATCCAAGTGGGCGGTTTGTTTGGGTTTGGTTTCTTTGGGGGGAAAACGTCGGGAGCTGTTTTCACGAGGATTCATCCATGCGCATCCGCACCGCGGCAGGCGCCGGTCCCGGAGCGCGGAGAGCGAAGCGTTTCCCTCCGCAGCCGGCGCTGCCCCCGCCAAAAATGAAACGCGAGAAGGCGGGGAGGGGCGGGGAGGCGGCAGCCGGCGGGGCGAGCTCCGGCACCGCCCCGAGCGCTCCCTGCCCGGCGCTGCGGGCGAGGCAGCTCCGCGCCCTCCGCGCTCCCCACGCTCCCCACGCTCCCCACGCTCCCCGCAACTTGCGCGCGTCGCGGGAGCCGCCGGGCCGGGCGGGGTC
>VYXC01010662.1:89896-123064 GCA_013397175.1 Platysteira castanea | reverse complement strand
GGGGTCGGGGGCGGGCCGGGAGGATGCCAGGCAGGATGCCCGGCAGGATGCCCGGCAGGATGCCCGAGAAGATGCTCGGCAGGATGCCCGGCGTGCTCCGCCCGCGACTCGCGGGATGCGCGCACCTGCAGCCCCGGTGCGATGCTGACCGCGGACCCTGCGCTTGTGCCGCCTCCGCGGTTCCGGGGCTGGGAGGGGCCGCGCCAGTCCTCCGGGGTGGGGAGGCTCTGGTGTATCCTAAATTGGTGGAAAGGCTGCTGCCTGGAGCGGGGTTGAAGGGGAAGGTCTGTTTCAAGCACCCGACTTGTGTGGGATTTGGGATCTTCACAAGTGCGTGGGTGATGGGTGAGGCTGTTAGCCTCCTCCGAAAGGTTACGGCCGGGCTGTGAGGAAGGGGTGCCGGGGTGCGTGTAAAGTGGTGCAGAGATGGACAAGCATGTGCTCAGTTCTCCTGCAGAGAAAAAGCTGTCAGTCGTATATTTGGACCAGCAGAACCTGAAGTGAGTGATACCTTGCCTGGGAGTTGTGACCTGCTGTCCCCGGGCTGAGCCCCAGCTCTTCAGCACCCACCAGCACTCGCACACCTACTCGGTGTCTTCTCCCTCCCTCTTCCCGGCGCTCAGCGCTGGGACTCAGACTCAACACCTCTCAGTGGTTGCTTCCAGCCCGTCATCTGAGAAGGCTGAGTGCCACACAGACAACCTGTTTGCAGGCAGTGCTTTGAGCTCCTCTTTGCAGGCTGTTTGCAGTTGCCTTCCATGGTGCACATTTTACCTTGGTGCCAAGTAATACAGGGTGCTACTCGGTGCCCTTTCCTTTAGCTCATGATGTTTGTTGTTTGCTTGGACCTCTATTTATATGAGTTTTTGTTTCTGAAGCAAACCCAAAATATGTTTCAGTGAAACTAGTCCCTGCATACCATTGCAAATATTTGTTCCACAAAAGCTTAAAAGAGTTGAAAGTACTAGAAGGTAATTTCTAATGTTGTTTGTTTAAAAAAGCAAAGCAAAGCCTTCCTTTATAGATGGAAGATCTAACAACTACCTGCGTCACACAGCCACATTGTGGCTTCATCAGTCTAATCAGATGCAGTTTCCCTGGGTCATTTGGTGCCTGCCAGGTGCTGAATTGGCAGCTTAGGACTTGTCTCCTGCAGGCTTTTGAAGTTCCAGTTTGGTATGAGCTGAAGGCTGGTTTTTCTTTTGCAGGTTTTGGCACTAGTGAGTACAGCCTCCTCCCTCAGCTACACGCATCACTGGCTATTGTTTGAGTTAATGTATTATACCACAAGTGACCTTAGAAATGGCAGAAATAATATCAAAACAGTCCTGCTCTGTCCATTGCTCCTGACCAGTAAGAGTCAACTGTTTATGATTAGTCTCTGCACTGTAGTCTGCATCTGGTGTTAGATTGATGCCATGACAGTCCAGCAGGAATGTGAAAGTGCCTCTCTAGAACTGACAATTTAGTGTATCATTTTTCTGCTGTGTCTGTAAATCTTTAAAACATATTTTCTCCCAAGGAAAACTGCTTGAGTGACATTGATGGTGGCAGAAACTCTCTAGTAATCCCCAAAACAGCGTGCAAGGGCACTGGATGTCACAGTGAGAGCAAGTAGTCTCTCCATCTCCTTCAAATATCTCCTTAGGGCCTCCTGCTTCCTGTGGTGTTTGCTAAGTCTGCTCATTGTTATTTTGTGTGCTATTTTGGTTTCAAACTGTGGCTCATCCTCAGACTGTGCCCTACTCAGTGTAGTGACATCTTGTTCAGCTGCTGTGCCTCACAGAAGTAGATTTGATGCTAGCAAGGGGCTTTTCTGTTTTGATCATATCAGGTAGCAATTTAAAGCTTATTTTTCCGAGCAAATTTTTTGCTGTTGTCTTTTACCAGGAATGGTCATGCTGGGGTGGGCAGAAATTCTTTCTGAGTCCATTGTTTTCTCTCTGAGGAGGACTGGAAGTGGGTACTGAGGAAAAGAGTGTGGGACCTGGGCAAGTACAGGGAGATCCTTGTCCTGGAACAGCCTTTCATCTGGCTGAAGCTTAGACAACGCGGGTTTAAAACCCTACCCATGCCTTTGTATCTAACCACCTTCAGGGATCTTTGTTTCTAAGAGTGTCTACAGGTGGTTTTTGAACACATTTATGCTTTTGGTATCCACTCTGTCCCTCCAGCAAGGCATTCTACAGCACACGTAGCCATTGGGCTTATGGAAAAGTATTTCTTGATTGTTTTAAACTTCGGTTTCAAAAAAGTGCGTGTCAGACTGAAAGTCAGCCAGTGGTGGGAAGGTTTTACTTAGCTTAAGTGATATTAGTTTAAATAAAGTTCTTTAATCCCCCACATTAAATTAAAAAAAACCCTAAACAAACCAGAAATAGGTCAATGAACTGGAAACAACCGCATGCAGGGTTTATTTGAAAAAGAATGCCCACACTTCTTATGTACTTAAACCTCAAGTTTTTTGAGAGAGTCTCTTTGCCCTGAGTTTGTACAACACCTGCTGCATTAAAGTCTTGATCCTGGACTCAGGCTCCAAGACACCATGACACTAAAATAGTAATAGGGGATTGCTTGAATGGTAAATAAAATGAAAATTTAAAAATGATGTGGTGGCTGGTCTCTGAGCTGGTGTGTAAAGCTGGTGTTGGAGAAGAGCAGGGCAGGGACCCCTCCGTTTAGTAAGCTGTTTGAAATTCCAATATCCAGCTGTGAAGTCTAGGTTGCTTTCCTCTTTCTCTTTCTCAAACTCTGCCTCACATGAGTCTGGAGTGAAAGAAGCACTGGAGCTTGTTTGTAAACCACTATTATTTGTAAACTCTCCTCCCTCTTTCACAGCACAGACTTGATACATCTGAAACTTTTGGGGTTTTCCATCACATTTCAATCCCCTTCATCAATAAAAAAATTCTGTATTTCTGCATATGATACAGTGGGATCACAATAAGAGCACTGCACCAGCTACAAACAGTATAGGTTGTTTATTACCAAGAAGAAGACAGAGTGTTTAGTTATGTAGCAGAAAGCAACAACATGAAAATTCCAGACATTAAATCATTAAATGGTGAAGGACGTTCATAACATTTCTCCTACTTGCATCTTATACTCAGCCCAAGTTTGCCACATTCCCATCCTCTGTGACCTTGAGGATAACCCAGAAAATCCCCAGTGAGGGCTAAGGTGCTGGTGCCTGAAATTATGGGAGCTCTGTCAACTGTTTCACCCCACTGACCTCCCTGTCTACCCTCCAAGGACACCCCAATGTGAAAACTGCTGGTAACAATCTATTCCATGCTGTAATTTGGTATTTGCTGCTTCTGCTGCTCCCTGACACCTCCTTGTTACCTTACCTCTGTTGTGTTATCTCACTGCTGCATGTTAGCTGAGACAGAGGGACAAAGGGAAGCGTTAGTGAGGTTTTTCCAGTTGTGACACCACTATGCCCTCCATCAGGTCCCCTCCGGACACATTTGCTTTCTGAGGAGTGGAGAACAGGCCCTGAACACATCTGTGTGGATATAACCAAAGACACCAAACAGAAGATAAAACAGCTTGAACTGATGTAAGAAATTAATGTGGCAGATACTGCTGTCAGAAAAATTTCCTCCCACTGGGTTTATGAAAGTTAAGTATAAAAGTTGCTGTTTAGTCTCTGGGGCCACACTGTCTTGTGCAAGAAGTTCCTCCTTGGCAGTGATATTTATTAGGGCAATAACTCAGCATTGCAGGGGATTCACATGCCTTTTTGACTTTTACTGCTGTGCTCTTAGAAGAGCTCTAGCTGACCATTTCTCCCCACTTTTAAATCCCTCTACTCTTTTCCTTTCCTTTCTGAGCACATCTGTCTGTTGTACACATCCTGACTAGCTCCTGTGAGGTGAAGGGAGACTGAATCACTGTGGCACAGGGATTTGGGGCAGCCTCAGCCCAAGAACAAAACCCCCTCAGAGCAGCGTGAGGGGTCTCAGTGGCTTCAAGAACAGAAAAGATGAGAAGGAACTGGCTGAACAGTGTTTGGCGTCAGAGCCATCTTTAGGAGCTGTTGCTCAGTCCCAGGATGACCTAGAGACTGCTCCCTCACAGTTCTTGCCTTTTCTGTTTTACCATAAATACCTATATATTTGGGATAAACTATGCCATGCGGATGCCAGGTTAGCTTCAGTTAGGTGACAGGGGTTATGATGTTATTATTTACATTGTGATGTCTAGAGGGCCCAGAGTTGACTCTGCCTTGCACAGCCATCACAGTAATGTGCTGTGGTGTGCACTTAATGAGGGTCAGAGGAGCAGGGCAGGGGAGCAGGGGCAGACCATCTGCAGTTTGCAATACCAGGTGCTCAGCATCCCTCAAAATCAGACCATTTGCTTGCATCCTTTAATTAAAACACTCTTAGTTCACTTAAAGGCTGATTATTAAGTGAGAATGAAGATTGCTGCTTAGGAAAACAGATGATCATTTTTGCTTAATGAAATGTGTGTATCTCGTTGCTATCTATCTAGAGAGGGAAAAACGTGATGGCGTTTGTTCCCTGCAAATAATATTTACACTCCACGAATTCAAACCTGCTCTCATCACCGAGACCACGGCATTCAGCTCAAGGGTGCTCTCCAGCACATTTAGCAGGGGGTATGGGGCAGGGCATGGTATGTTACTCTTCTTGAAAGAAAACTGGAGAAGCTAAGGCTGCCTCTGGGAAAAAAGGAAATGCCACAACTACTATTGGTCAGAGGGTGGGGAAGGAGATGCCCAGCACTTGGAGACTGAAGAAAAAGACTGGAATTTTAAAAAGCATGAATGTTGCCTCATGATGGACAGGAAAAGCAGAATGCAGTGGGAATTCTCTTAGAAGAAAAACATGAGTCTTACTGTTACCAGAAAAATTCATCAGAGTTTTCAGAATGTGGAAACTGGATATGACACACAGCTGAGAGGGAGGACAAGGATGCTTCATTTATTATGTCAGCAAGAAGTTTATTACCTCTTTCTTAGATTTAGTAACTTTCATTCCAGTTGTCTACTGGGACTTTGGTGTGTTTCTTCATACACCAGAGTGTATATGAATGTACTGGAATGAACTGCAGAAGCTGACAAAATCCCTGTGCTTTCCTCCTTCCTTCAAAAGTGAGGGTGTCCTCCATATTTCTTATATTTCTAAAGTTCAGATTCTATGAAATACAAATATTTATCCAAAATGATAACTGCTTAAGAGGTAGGTGGATATGACAGCCCTGAGTTGACATGGTGGTGTTTGGTCAAATGTTGGATCGTGGAGGTCTTCTCCAACCTTAATGATTCTATGATTTTATGAAGTCTATTTTTAATTATAACAAAGAACATAGAAAAACTTTAGATGAGAGCCACTAAAATCTTGATCATTTTCACTGCTCAATTACTGGGTAACTACATTTAACAGATGACTTATTTAGACAGATTGTTGTATCTGGGAATGCATGTTTTTATCTTCTGAAAAATTGTATTTTCCACTTGGCTGGGTGCTGCTGTTCTGTCAGCTGCTGTGATCACGTTTGCACACACGCACACACAAACACACAGAGCCTGGTATCAGGGCAACATCCAGCTGGAAAAGGAGGAGTTTAACTACCAAAAGGGAAAATCGTTAATTACAGAGCAAAATGGTGCACAATATCTTGATAGCTGCAGGTAATAGTGCCCTTACAGCACTTCATTAAGCCCATTAAAATTCTATGATTTGATGAAGACGTAAACTATGTCCCATAACACATTCTGATGTTACAACACTCCTTCCCTTTGGATGGTTTAGGAACATTTTATTCAGGCTCCTGTCTAGAAAACCCAGAGTTTTGTTCCCTCCAATAAGCTACCAGAATCATTTTGAAGAGAAGCACTCAACACCCAAGGGTGTTGGCCAGTTACTGGGCTGATTTTGTTCTGATTCAGAATTGTTGAAGATTTACTGAAGTCTGTGGGGCTCAGTGGCTTTCACTGAGGATGAGAGTCTTTGTCATAATCAAGACAGTGTCAAAACTAATAAGAACTTCCTGAAGGGAATAACTGCCTCCATCAGGTGTAAAAAAAGCAGGTCTAACAATGCAAATGTTAAGAGCGCTTAGGTCTGTTTCCTTCAGGGAAGAAAAAATCATCTCTATCAGTCATCAGGAATGATAAAGGAGGTTTCTACATAACCTTATTCAAAATGAACTTAGGATCTGTGCTGGGGAAGGATCAGAATGAGAGAGCCGAACAGCAGAGGAGCAATAAAGGAAGTCTTCCAAGGTGGCTAAATGGTGTGTACACATTTATCTCAGTGCTGTCAAGTCTAGCATCACTTGCTCTAAGTTTATTTTACACTTTTCATGGATATTTGTCATGATTTTGACTGAACGAAGCCAGCATGACTTTTTGCACAGCTAGATCAGTATTTGCCACTGTTTACTTTAACCAAATGCTGACTGCCACAGAGACTGCAGGACTTCTTATTTAAAAAAATACTTCTCCCCTTCCCTTACCCTTCTTAATTCAGTGTATTGGGCTTGCATGACAAGGTTTTGGTGGTGGGGGCCTGTGTCTGGGAAAACACAATAAAGATGTTCTCACACCTGCTANGGCCAAGCCCCTCAGGGATGGTGGAAGCGTGTCTGGGATTTAAGAAGAAGGAGGAAGAAAACCTGCACAACAACCTGTGGTTGGAGTGAGGGGTGAGAAGGAAAGGAAGAGCCCTGCAGACACCACGGTCAGTGGAGAAGGAGGGGCAGGAGGTGCTTCAGGAGCCAGGGCTGAGATTCCCCTGCAGCCCGTGGTGAGACCATGGTGAGGCAGCTGTGCCCCTGCAGCCCAGGGAGGATCCCGCAGTGGAGGAGGTGGATGCCTGGAATAAGGCTGTGACCTCATGGGAAGCCCATCCTGTAGAAGGCCCCGTGGAGAGAGGAGCCAACACTGGAGCAGGTTTGCTGGCAGAGCTCGTGAGTTGATGGGGGTTCCACACTGGAGCAGTTCCTGAGCAACTGCAGCCCCAGGGAACTTGCTGAAGTTTGTGGAGAATGTCTCCTGAGGGAGGGACCCCACGCTGGGGCAGGGGAAGCGTGTGAGGAGCCCTTGTTGAGGAGGAAGGAGCAGCAGAGACAACGTGTGAGGAAATGACCACAGCCCCCACTCCCTCTCCCGCTGTGCTGCTGGTGGGGAGGAGGGAGAGAAAATTGTGACTGAAGTTGAGCCTGAGAAAAAGGACTTTGGTGGGTGATAAAGCCATTTCCCCAAGTCAAGTCTGTTTTGCTGGTGAGCGACCTCTTCCTATTCTTAAATTGACCTATCAGCCTTTTGATATATTTTCTCTCTGTTTTCCATCTGAGAAGGAATGCTAGACCAGCTTCCACGGGCACCTGGTGTCAGCCCGTCACATCCAGAAACATATTAAAAAATTTCCAACCCAGCTTGGCACTAAATAGCTTCTACTGCTTCTCTCAAAGAAATCCTTGTGTATGGTTCTGATTGACTAAAAAATAAATAGCTCACACAAGAGAGAAAACATTTAGTACATGTTAAAATTGTTAGATTTGCTCAGATATCTCTGAGCCTTTTTGTTTTCTGCTGCTTTGGTTAATATTTTAAAAATTGCATTGGAAAATAAATAGCCTAGGAACATATTTATTGCAAAGGTTTTGAATTTTCCATTATTAAACAGCTTGACTGTGCTGCCCTTAAGCAGACTGAGCTCAGGTGAGGAAGTGGAAGAAAAGATGAGACAAATATTCTAATGACTTCTAAATAAATGCATCTTTCCATGACAGCGTTTGCTTTTAAAGATCCCACTCTCTGAAATAGCTTCTTGCATCATTAGTGAATAGTGTACAACTGGCTGATTGTTCATCTTCTTTTGTGCAAGAGCTTGGTATGTTTGCTTTGAGTACAGATTATGGAATGAATGTGTTTGAGATTTTAAAAATCTTTGTTTTCTAAAAAGCAGCTTTGTCACCAAGCTACATCTCTGGAAATGTGTAAGATCATCTTTTTCTGCCCAGTTTCTTGTCTTGTAAAAATGTAAACCATATTTTAGGACCTCCCCACTCATCTATCTATATGTTTTCTGCTGTCCCTGAAAAACCTACTGTTTTGAAGTTCAGATGAATTTCAATCTGTAAAAAGTCTTGCTGGGAGAATATAGGTAAAGTTTCTTAGGGTTATCTTTTACATAAATCACTAGATTATGCCTTTATTTTTCAAGACATATTTAAATGTAACTTTGTAAGTGATGGTGAGATTGTCTTGGGGAAGTATTAGTAGAGAGCATGTTTTCTAAAAGAAAATATAAAAAGCAAACGTAGATTTATATTGATCGGCTGCATGTTCAATGAGACCTGCAAGATCTGAGGCTGGTAAAGATGCCTTCTGAGCACGTTCTTTCCTCTAATTCCTGTGTTGTGCATGCTTTTTGCTTTTTCAGTCTTTAAACTGCTCCCTCACCTCTAACAAAACCTTTGATCTTAATGTTTAGTGGGAACAATCTTTCAAAATCATTTTCATACCCTTAGGGTAGGTCTTGCTTCTTACTCCTGTTTTGTCTTAGAACAGCCTAGAATCTTTATGAGGAATAGTAAAATATCATTAGGACATCTGTCATACCCATAATCTTGAGATTTATTTGATGTAGGCGTGACCAGTGTCTCATTAGCTTGTTCGTGACATCATCTGTGTGAAGCTCTGCTATTGCTCTCCTTGAACTTTAATCCTTCTTGGTTTGCATTACTTTTATGAAATTGTCTTTGCAAGGAACAAAGGAAGCCTTACATAAAAACCAAGATTCTTCCTAAGTGTATTTCCTGAACTTTTATGCACACACACACATACATATTTATATATATAATGAACACGGGAACATCATTCACCAATCTCTTGGAAGGTGTTTATGAGGGAAAGCACTTGAAGACAATAATAAAACCCATTCAAAACTATAAACACATTACTTTGAGTTCACAAAAGTAACTGTTGATCTGCTTTGCAGACTAGGTGGAGCTGAAGGATGGGATCCAGCTGACTTGGTTATCTTTTAGAACCAGCTGACTTTGGTTGCTATTGGATCCAGCTGACTTTGTTATCAGATCCAGGTGGGAAACAGGTGATTTCCATAAGGCAACAGAAACAAGGTGGGGGATTTGCTTGTTTAGAGGCGGTGTGCTTGTGGGTCTGAGCTGCTTTCAGCCTGCCGGGGCTGGGGTGGCCTGTCTGCTTTAGCAATGTAGAGTATCCTAAAAAATAACACCTTAGTGGCAACTCTGGTTTCTCTGGGCAAGTTGTCAGCTTGTTTTGGTTCTCTGAAAGCAAAAGTTGAGTTATTGAAAGAGGAGAAGATGGGAGTTTGGAGTTGGCACCTGAAGTGGCAGCATTTAGGCCATGGACAAAGGCTTAGGCCTGGTGCATGCCGGAGAAAAGGCGAGTGCTGCTGATTTCACAGAGAGTTTCTCCTCTCCTCAGTCTCAGCAAAGTCAAGGTAAGGAGGTTTATGGTTTATACGTTTCCATCTTGTTCAGGTTGTGTGCAGGTGAAAGCAGCACCTGATTCCCATATCTGCAGGGGATCACTTGCAGGCATGGGTTCCAGCCTCACCCAGTGCTGCCTCAGGGGCCTCTTGGGTGACCAGCCTTAGCTTTGTTGGTCATCTCCATGTCCCTGTTGCCTGACTCTCTATTTTAAGAAGCAAATCTTTGATGCAAGTTGTGACCCTTATGCCTAAAGGTGAGGAAGTGTCTGATGTGGAGTTTCAGGCTCTGTTGGGAAGGCCCTGCTGTTGGTGGGTGCTGTGGCCTTGAATGGAAATGTTTGTGCCAATAACCGAGGGGTGAGGAGTCTTATTGTTCTGCAAAGTTTAAGCTTGAGCAGAGCATGCTTTTGACAACATAAAATTGTATTTTGCCATTAACCTTGAGATAAACGTTTGGAATTAAGACAGTCAAATGCTTTGATGCTCTGAAAAGACATATTCCTATTTTAACTCTTAGTGTATGCATTTTTGTTAATTTTTTAATAATGTACTAATATTAGCCTAAATCAGATTCCATGGGGAGGATGGAAATGGGAATAGATTGGATTTTATGAAATTTTTTAAAAAGAAAATAGTGAAATAATCTGTAAAGGGCTTTGGTGTGGCACAACAGAGGCTGGGCAAGAGTATTTGGTTCCTTTTCTTTGTAGTTGTTTGTAATTAATGACAGCTTACAGACAGGTTTTGAATACTGTTGGAAACTCAAACCCTGCAGCACTAGCCTTTTTCTACACTTATTTTCCTAAGCAAAACTGTCTCGTTGTGATAACTCTATCTAATATAAGCTTGGAAAGAAACAAAGGATTCATCAGAATGGCACCTGTGTTATTACTGAGACATTGTGCCTGAGAGGATGCTGTAGTCTAATGAAATAGTTTTAGTATCCCTCTGACTCTTCCTGCTCTCCCACTGTTTAAAGCTGGCTTTCCTTTATGCTTTCTTGGAGAACTTGTATATACTGACCTTTAGAATGTGCTGTTTATTGATGATGAACCAACATGTTTTTAAGAACATTTGTTTTGCTGAATACTAGGCTGAAACACGAGTTTTGCAGAAAAGACCATGAGACATGTTGTGCATTAATTATTTGATGTAAAACTCACCCAGTAGAAAACTGTTGGATGACTACTTTCTATCTAAAAATGTACCTGTGGTCTACGGAAAATGAAAGTCATCGTTTGCTGAGGGTATTTGTAGGGATATGCGAAATATTTTCAGGATTTGTTACTTTGACTTGGCAAGTTTATATAGCAAATTTGAGTACCTATTTTATAATGGTTTTCTCAGGCCCTAATAATTTTGTCCAAAAATCTTTTTAGAGTGGATGAAAAAATCATGCCTTATGCTGGTTTCGGCATAGGTAACTTTCTTCACAGTAGCTAGCACAAGGCNATGTATGGCTTGTGCTTTCCCTACTAACTGTTTTTATCTGAACCCATGAGTTTGCCACTTTTACCCTTCTGATTCTCTCCCCCATCCCACCGTGGGGGAGTGAGTGAGTGGCTGTGTGGGGCTGGCCTGAGCTCATTAAACCACGATGCCCTGAAGTACAGTTACAAACAAAGATGGGTTGGGACAAAAGCCTGTGATTGCTTTAAGCAAATGTCATCAGAGAATGTCCATACTTGTTTACAAGTTTATATGCTGCTGTTTTAGTAAACCCCTTCTCTTGAAGGGTGAGAACTGAAGAAGGACCCAGTGTTCTCTTCTGTCTAGATTTGTGAGTCACCTGGTTGATGCTTTTACAGCAATAATATAGCTGCCCAATAGTGCTTTGTAGGTTTTTTCCCTCCTTGTCTCAGAATGAAAACTACTCTGCAGGAACAAAACATGCAAGAATGGTGGTGGAAATTCTGATCTTCAAGAGTGGCTTAATTTCAGAATAGCTGTAGGTAAATGGAATGTGGCATGCAATTAATGTACTTAAAATTCATTATCTCTTTCCGATGCACTACGGAATGTTGGGGTTTCTTTTCCAAAGCTTGCGCTGAAGTCTCAAAATAAAAAAGCAACTTTTTCAATACAAGGCTGAACATACTAACTGTACCTCCATGAAACTTTGGCAACGACTTGTTTTTATAACCCAATAAAATAGAAGGCATTTTTTTCAATTTGTTCTGCTTGCATTGTTGCAAAGTACTCCCACTTTTTACCCCCTCAAGAGTGAAAAACAATTCCTTGCAAGTGCTTTTCACTGAACAAACAGTTAGATATGTTACGCCACTTACTTTAAGCACCTGTCCAAGGATATGCACTGCTAATAGCTTTTTTCTAATAGAATTTAATCAATAAACATTAACTGGGGAATTGGAGAATGCAGGTTATTTGTTTCATCGTGTATCACTAAATAAAATTTTCAAGTTTGATGATCAGCCTACCTTCTGAATTTCAATTTCTGCCAAGCCTGATTTATTATTGTTTTTCTTCCTCAAAGTAGTTCATATCAGCATCAGGGTGGATTTTTCTACTGTACTGATATAGCAGATAATAAATTTTATCAAAACTTACAGAACTTGGTCAAATATACACAAATGTCTTATTTGTATGCAACAGAATTTGCACACTCAGTTTTGTGAATGTAAAGCCCAAATGATGCTATTAGAATTTTAGTCAAGGCTGTAACACTACAAAAGAAACTTGGGAGATTTAGAGTTTTGCCACATTTTTTCTCCCTAATATCTGTAAGTCTTTATGTAGCATGCCTACCTCCACCTCCCTGTGTGCAATATTCAATATATTGTTACACTATGCCTTCATACCAACATCTGTCTGTACATAAACTGCTCAATGATTCTTGTGTTTTTCTCCAAATCCAGCACTATCATTCCTCCCAGCTCAGGCCAAGGTGGGAGTTGGGAAATGCTCTGGGAGTGTTTTGGGATTGATGTGCAGTCAGGAACGGCAGTGAGAATGTGAAGGCTGTTTTGTAGCTGCCCTGGGCTTCTTTGGGGGGGCCTCTCTGTGAGGCTGCAGTGGCTCTGGGCAGCTCCTCCCTCCACACCACCACCTCTGTTCAGCAATCTTGCCTCATCCTAGTGAATTCTTGAAGTGTTTCTTACACTGGTCTCTGAAATATTTATTGTTTCTGTCAGCAGACAGCTTGCTTTTTTTATCTCCCTCTCTGAAAAATGTGCTCCAGTCAGGACCCCTGAATCCTCCACAGCTGGTGGGGATCTTATTGGACTTTGGTGCCCAGTGAGAGGAGTATCTGCCTACCCTGTGGAAAAGCAGCCCAGCTCTTCAGAGGGGCTGTTCTCCTCTCCTAGGACTGCTGTAATAGCCAGAAACCAGTCACTGAATATTAACACCTACATGAAGATCAACTACCTGGATTTTTCTTTTCCTATAGAAAAGTTGGAAATAACTTGTTTCCTGAGGAGGTGCCACAAAACCCCCCAAGTATCACACACTGTGTGATGTGACCTAGAGTAAATGTGAAATGATCAGCTGAACTTGCCTGATGTGCAGAGGAAAGGAATTTTGCTTCAGAAAGTCCTAAAGATGGGGAGATACTGATGGTTTGGGTAGGGAGTTATGGTTTATACAGCTGAGCTTTGCCCTAATGTTCTCCCAGTGTCTTTGTCCAGAGTAATAACCAGTAAATAAATACAGCTTGTATTTTGTTTTGTTATCTCCATGGTATGCATAATTTTACTTTGAGTTCAGTGACTTTAATTGCCTGCAAGTCTGAAGCTACTTACAGACAGCTTTAAGGAACGGTAAATAAAGCACAAGGCATAATGCAACTTTTGGGCAATAATAATGGTAGTTTTGAAGCACTATGGAAGTCTCTTATGCTGCAAACTCAATTTTATTTTTTTTTTCAATTACAGCAGAAACACAACTTTTCTGTATGGCTGCTGTCTTAAGTATTTGAAATGTTTAATAGCTAACACTGTGAACAAAAGCTGGTATCTGGCTTGAAAAACGTGTATAACAAAAATGAAGCAACTTCATAGAAAATGTGGGACTTAAGGACTTAAGAGATGGAGACATCTCTTCCTTTCATACAGCTCATCCCTTGTGGTGCCTGCTGTTGTTACCTTTCATCTCACTGCCCTGTGTGATACTGGACATGCCTTAAAGTCATCTAAGTGGCCTCTAAGAAACATGCAACAATTATGTGGCCAAAACTTGATACTAAATAGCTATAACTGCAAGATGTAGGTCTTGTTTCCATTTTTAATATCTGAAATAATATTTTGGGAATTAATTCTTGACTTCTGATTTTTGGATTTGAAAGGGTTTTCAAGAAACAGCAAAAAAAAAAATCGTTTAAACCCTGTTGACAGCTGCTACATGTAATATTTCCATTTTCTAATCAGTAGTCTAAATGGAAAATATTGGTTACCTTGCTTCTTCCAGTAAGAGTAAGACATTAATAAGCAAGGAATGTTCTCCTAGTTTTGCAGATAACATGTTTAATGCAGTTATTAATCACAGAAATAGGAGGAACCATCACCTCAGATCACAAGTATCCTTCCTACAGCAGTATAAATGAAACAAACAAAACGAGTCTTGAGATTACTGGTTAAAGAGAATTTCTCTTCAGAAAAAAACACCTTGGTGAAATTCCAGGCTAATTCCTGAGTAAACAGCAGTTTGAGATGTTTGAAGGGTAGAATTATTATCAGAAGCTTTGCACAGTGAAGGGACAAGCTGTTCTGGAGGCTGCAGTGCTTGGAGCTGCCTGGGAATCTGGATAGGAGCAGGGAAGATGCGTTAGCAACCTGATGCTGCACTTCTCTGTTCAATTAAATACGCATCTGTGGGGGGTTTTTTGTTTGGTTGGTTTTTGGTGTTTTTTTTGTTTATTATTGTTTTGTCTTCTTTTGTTTTCTTCTTTTTTTTTTTTTCCTCTCTTCACATTAGATTGGGAAACCAGAGATAAGGTCACTTTTATTTTAGTGGCTGAGTGCTTTAAGAGCTTGTGGATCAAGGAAAAGGCAGTTAGCAGGAAGTGTGCCATTTTTCCTGGGACGATAATTGAGCTGTGTTTTCTGGGACAAAAGCCTCGGTGAATCTCAAGCTGTGGTTTAGCATGCTGTCAGCTGCTCTAGCACAGCCCCGAGGAGAGGGATTAGAAGATGCTTTGGATAAGGCAGGACAAGGGCAATGCCTTGAGGAAGACTCTGAGTGGGAATGATTCCCTTGCTTTAGTGTTGTCCTGGCAAAAACAAGGAGCCTTGGCTGTCTTGTACCTGTCATTCAAGAGATTTTATTCTTTTTTCCTCCTGTATGCTTGCACGTGAGAGCTCATAGTATTTGAGCAATAAAATGTTGGTTTAATCTTTGCTCCTTAACTGTGTGTTTGGTTCTTCTGGAACTGTGCAGTCCTGGAATACCAGGGATGGCACTGGCAGAAGCGGCACATGACTGAAATACAGTCAACCAAAATCCTCTCGTGTAAATGCACACCCTCCCTTTAACTTGTGAACAATTCTGCTTGCTGAATAAGCACTTCTGCTTTCTCCCCGTCTCTCTCTGAATTACACTTGGCTGTAATTTGATAGTCACCTGGGGAAAGGGAATAAACATGGGGATATTCTTCCTTTTGTGTAATAACCACAAAATACAGCTTGCAGTGCACTCCGTATCTGGCTGCTTTGGAAGGAGGGAAAACTTGCTTCTTCAGGGAGACAGATGCTATTTAGGATACAGGATGTTTGTGATAAAGTAAAGAAATACTGTGCTCTAGGGGAATTTGACTTTTTTACTATTTCAGAATATGGATATTTCTAGCACAAACAGCTCTGCCTACAATATGGGAACAGAAACGATGGCAAGAATCAGGAATTTAACTCTCTTCACTTTAATCAAAGAAGTCTTTTGAATAAGAAGAATCAAAACTAGGAGGAGAAGGTAAAACTGCAGAATGGTGACTTGGAGAATTAAGAGGGAAGAGTTTGCATTGTAAGCTCTATTAGCAGCAGTGTTACTGTGCAAGCACATAGAGGTTGATTTCAAGAAAACAGATTTTCTGCTATGGATGGGAACTGTTTGTAGATTTTTTTAAAAAAATTTTTGCTACTTGTATATCCAAATTTAATTAGTGCCTATGAAATGCATCTTAGCTTCCAGCTGATATCTGAAATCCATTTACAGCAAATAGTTGTCACTCCCATTCTTCATTCAGTTTCATTGCTTTTCAGTAAAATAGTCTCTGTACTCAGTTTCATGGCACCGTAGGTGAGGATATCACAGATATTTCAGCATCGTGCACTTTCTGTCTGTTTTATTATTGAAAAGATGTCATATTTGGGTTAGCAGTGAAAGGAAAACAGTCAAAAATGTACTAAAGAGAGAGAGGAGATGGGGAGGCTCGTAGTAGTTGAGGACAGATTTATCATTTTAATGATATTTTATGGTGTGCTCCTGAATATGCATCAACAGGTTGTAAATAATCCAAAGAGAGGATTTGCACAGGCTCTGAAATGCTCTCAGAGTCCCAGTCCAATTTCAAGCTGTGACAAATAAGCATAAATACTGCAGGCAGTGTTTTGCTCATCTCTCTAGCATTCAATCACTTATAAAACAGATTTAAAAGAAATAATGCTGTGAAACCTGGCTTAACTGACCACTGGGGAGAATGACAAAAGTGGGAAATATCTTTTTAATGGATATTTAAAAATTCTCTGGAATGCTTCATGGAGAATACTTTTTTTGATATAAGGGTGACTTCTTGCATAATTCTAAATGTATGGAAAATATGAGTTATGGAATAAACAGCCCAGTTTTCCACCCACTGAAAAAACTTTGTAAGCAGCAGTAATTTCACAGTGACTCCTTTCTCTTGCTGAGGTCTGCTGGCTACAGGAGGATGTTTCAAAATAGTGGTGAACTGTGAATTTGCAATGGAAATTTCTCTTAGGTGCCGGTTCAGACAGGACTTAATTAGGAATTAAAACTCTCTTGGGTCCTGGATAAAATTTCTACCCATAATTGGGAATGGAGAACCACCTGCAATTGGAAATAGTTGGTCCCTGTTGTGAGGCTTTGTCAGGGGTAAGTTAGGACTGAGCACAAATATTCAGACTGCATGATATGACAGGGATTTGACTGTGGTTTCTGTGTAACCAGGGGAAAAGCTCTGGCTGCTGCTCAGGACGGACAGGTATTTGTTTTAATGTTTTCCAGAGGGTTTCATCCTATGGGATTTGCTGAAGTGACACTTGTACATCTCATTAAAAGACCCAAAATCAGCTGAGGCCTTTACTAGTAGTAGACAGCAGAGGAACTTCCATGGGCAACTCAGGAAGTCTTGGAAGCTGGAATATTTTCAGATTCATACTCCAAATGAAAAATGCTTATTAAACAAATTGACTGATACTTCTAGATATATAATGTAAATACACTAATGCACATGCAATGCCCGAGTACTTTACATTATGGTTTTGAAAGCTGCAGTTCCAGAATGACACAGAAGATTGGTGAGCATCCTTCTTTCTAATGACTGTATCGATCTGTTTTGTGCTTCAAACCTTCAGTTCCTGCTTTGGGATAATTAATTAATGATCAGCCACTGAGAACCTGAAACTGTTTCTGGAGACGCCAGGTTTTTCCTGTGTTCTGTAGTGGAGGCAGCACTTGCCCATTTTGGAGGGTTGTGGGAGGGTTTATGCCTGTTTACAATGGAATGAGGTGATGGAGGAGTGACAGACACCTTCCCCAGTGCCCTGTAAGGGAACAGGGAATGAGGAGAGAGGGGAACAGTGCGAGGTTAATCAGTGCTTAAGGAGAGAGTACTCTATAAATGGATTTATAAATAGAGTTTTGAACAAGACCGTGTGCTAGCAGGCAGAACACTTAACCATGAAAACCTCTTTCATCATCAAGTGGCTGAATTCCCCATGCTGATTTTGCTGCTGAACCCCATCATGAGATGAGGTAGCAACCAGCTAATTCTTTGGTGTGGTTTTCATTTGCATGTTCCTGACCCTCTCCCGGGTGCCAGCCTGGTTCTGAAGTGTCCATAGAAACCTGAACTATCCAGAGGAGGCTTTCACTTTGCGTCCCACAGAGTGGGGTCTGCACACAGGAATGTGCTTCCTGTGAGCTCCCTAAACTCCTTGCAGTGTGGGAATGAGCATGAACACACACACAGCTGTCAATTTAATAAGAAGCTGGCATTTTGGTTATGAAAAACCTGATCTGTCCAGCGTCTTGGATGTCTAGATGTGAAATCTATCATGCAGGAAAGTATCTGCTTCTACGCCAGGAATTAAATCACACTGCCTTCATAAAATCACAGTACAGAGAAGTTTGATGAAGTGCAATCCATTTTTCAAGGCAAGGCACGGTCACTTGGCTACAGTCAGTGTCTGAAAGAGCAGCTGCTGCTGCTTCCTGTGTCAGCTGTGAAATGGGCTGGCACCATTAATTCTGTAACCAAATAAATGCAGATATTTGCAAGAGCTTTTGTTTTTCTCCTTAGAATATCCAAAGGTTGCACAACATCTTGAGGGCTGACTTCAGGCAATGTTCCTTATTGGTTTAAGGACAAAATTTCATTCTTCGCAAGCAGTGTCCGTACTGAAGACAGGAAAAATCCCAGCATGAACAAGTTCATTCTTGTGTTACAAAATGATGTTTGTGCTGGGCGATTCAAGGAGTGCTGGCATGTCTTTCCACTGTATAGCAACCACCATGTGTTGATTTTCCTACGGACACAAGTGGGTTTTTAGGAGCACAAATGGAGATAGATACTTTTTGAAGTTTGCTTGAGCTTCACATTTTCAGTGAAATATGAATTTGAAAACTCATGGAAATGGAGATAGAAGGATAAGCAGCTGTGTAACATGGAGGAAGATGGGAATTAATTGTGCTTGAAGATATTGATTGAAAAATAGAGCAAGCTGAAGCAGTTCAAGGTCAATGAAGAACTCTTTGCTTCCTCTTTTTTTCCTTCCTTTTTTCTTCACTGAAGAATTATTTCTTTCTGACCTAAAATCTTGAGCTCTCATCTTCTTCAGAGTTCAGATTGCGACTTAAGCTACTGAACAGTGTGGGTCATATTTATTTCTTGTGCTGATATGAAATCAGGCTATCTGTTACTCCTTATGAGAAAGATTGAACAGCAATGTGGTAAATGCTGGATTACATCAGTACTTTGAGACTGCCATTTACAGCAGGAGGCTGCTGTGAAACCCCAGGGTAACCCCAGATTTGTTATGTTTGCTGTAATTCTAATTTAGATGCAGGATTTATAGTTGGCCAAGACTTACGTTGCTTTATGCTACATTTTATACCCCACCAAGCCTTCCTGTAAAAATCAAACAGATGTTTTCAAATATATCGCTGATTAGGTTTGCTCAAAATTTTGCTGTTCATCAATTTTTATGCACAATATCATAGCTTTAATGGATTTTAGGTTGAATTACAATGGCAGAGGTATTCTTGGTGCAAATTGAAGAAAGATGCCTATATAACACTAATGCTGCTGCGTGGGTATTGCACTCATGAAAGAGTGAGGTTGGACCTTTAAAACTTTATGGTTCTTTTCTTGATTCTGCAAGATCCTAAACAGGGGAAATTCAATGACTCCACTTTACAGAGATCCCTTACTGAAAGGATTTAGACTTTCAATTGCAATATAAATATAGAAATTTTTGTCTTCTGCCTTCTTATTTGATGGGGTCTTTTTGGAATGTTTTTTCAAGCCTTTCTCTCCACTGGCCCCACGTGTGTGTAGGACATGGTGGCACTGACAAGTCCTCTCTGGTGAGAACCTAGTGATTGCTCTTTGATGTTGGTAGAGCTGATTTTCTGAGGCTTCGTTGCATAGTTTGCATGAATAAAAATGTTTCCAGCTCTATGTACGAGTGCAGTGAGCTGCAGCCTTGGCCCTCAGCAAAAGGCAACACTGAGTCACTGTGTGGATGTGGATGCCTATTTTGTCTTTGCTCTAAAGAAATTTGAGGCCTTGTATGGATGGGCGCATGAACACACAACTTTTATTTACATTTTATCTTCTTACTTAGAGAAGTTCGTCACCTGTTTCTGGTACTCACTGCTGTAGGTTCACTGATGAAGTTCATTTTATGTAACTGAAATATTTTAGTCCTCTTTCACGAATGGTAGCATATTCTACCACTTAAGTTTAACAAAAATTAAAATAAGTCATTCTCCTATTATTATTTGTATTAATATAACTTTATATAAAGTTAAATGTAGTCATATAATGGGGAAGGTCTCATTGCCACTGGCATTCTTCCAGTACAAGTGACACATCCATTCATGTCTTATCAAAGGTATTTTTTACAAAGTAATATCTAGTGCTGCTGTTCTTGGCTGTGTTGAAGACCTTTTCCCATCGTTCTTAATGCAATTTGTCAGCAAACCTACTGCTGAGTTCTCCATCCCTGTGTCTTGAAGGATAAAGTAGTGGGAGAGCTTGGAGAGCTTCCTGTGCTATGTTGATGGCCTTATCACAAAAGAGAAGGTTAGTAAAGGGAGAATTCAAGTCTGGTTCTTACCTTGAACTGGCTGTACTAGCTTAGATTTAAAGGTTTTCTCCACCTAGGAAAATGTTTCTCCATGAGCAGAAATGAACTGAGCGCAACAGCTAAAGATGATTTTGGTTTACCTCTGCAATAAGCACCCCACAGATTTTGGTTTAACTCTACAATAAGCAGCAACTCGTATGGATATATATTGCTTTGGATGCTTGGGATAATGGCAATAGCTTCTGACTTTGAGTACAAAGTAACTCTCACAAAAGTATGAAATGTTGAATATGCTTGTTTTGCTTGCTTACTTATACCAGTTCTTTTCTCCTTCCTGTCCCCCAAATCCCCTTATTTGTTAGATTTTCCTTTTGATTCTTCCCTTTTACTCTCTGATGCTCCAATGAAAATGAACAGCCCTTTCTTATAAGACTGGTGAGACAGAGACAGATTTGCAATCACAGTAATGAAAAGATGAGACAATTTATTATGAGTGATAGCATAATTACCAGGAGATGTGATTTATTACAGAAAGTTAACTAGATACCAAGGCTGTTGGCATGAAGTCGTCTCCTCTTCATGAGAAGGAACAAAATACAAACTTGGAGCAAGCTACCTGTTCTCCCCCATTTTGACTTGGCAGTTGCAGAAAAATGGTTTGGTTTCTATCTAATCCAGCTCTGGAACTAACAAAAGGCAAGTTCTTTGAGGATGAAGGGAATTTAGTAATGCTATAGAACAAGAGAAAATTATGCCAAACTTTTCATTTTTATATATATATAAGCCTTCATAAAGGGTTTTAAAACTGCTGCATACACACTTTTGTAATTTTTCATGTTTGGCATGCACTAGGTAGGGCCGCAATAGTATCTATACAAAACACTTCTGCCCCACTAAAAAACATAAGACATTCTTCTACTTTAGGTTATTACTGCAACACTCCAATTATAAATTATCCAATTTCTGCACTTGGGAGAATTTGGCTCCTTTTGTATGACGAGGAAGAATTTTATTCTTTTCTTACGAGAGATCTTGCCAAGATCCTGTGCCCTTTCAGTATTTGCCAAATATTTTCAGTCTCACCTTGATATATTGACTACAGTTCTGAGATGGTCAAAAAAGCTCAGCCTGTAAGTAATTAGTGAAGCCACCATTACCTTGCTGTTTTCCATCTGTTGATTGCTCTCCAAGAGTCACTTTCACAATATGCACTGACTCTGACATGTTTAATTTGCTTTGTGAATTATGTATGACAAGAAATACCTTGTTCCCTGCACAGGAAAGCTTGTGCTGTTAACTGTGGGGCTTGTCTGCTGCATGTGGTGTTAACTTCAGCCACAGTTACCCCTAGAAATGTGTTTAGGATTAAAATGGAAGAAAGGAAAAGGTAAATTAGGGGGAAAAAATACGCCTGAATAATGAAATGGTTTTGAAGAAGCTTTCACAAGACAGAAAGCAAGATGAAATGGTATTTTGTTTTGGTGTATTCAGTCATTAAGTTTTACACCTGAAATCCCCTGTTTGATACCTCTGCTGCCTGTGAGGCACCGATAAATTACGAGCAAAGCACCCCATTAATCTTGGATGCAGTGGAGAAACCTTTGGAGCGTTGTCATGAGATGAATGGATGGCTCCCACATCAGAGATCATCAGTGTGTCTTCAAATCTTTTCTGTGGGCTTTTTGTGTCTCTAGAATAACTGAGAGCCCTACTGTTCCTGCCCCCACCTGTTCTGGGGCCTTTGAAGTGTGTGAAATTCTGATTTTGGCAAGGCTAATGTGAATAGATAGGTAGTAAAATGTGTCAGAGTTCTATTTGAACCTAATGGTCCCTTTTGTATCTCTTATGGCTTGTATGGGTATGGACCTAAGGGGATGTGGATGGAAACCATTTATCTCTTCAAATGGTTTATTTTTTTGCTATTTCTCTTCAGCCTCAGTGTGTTCACCTTCAGTGTGAATAGTGGTAAACACAATTTTGTCATACTTGAGTGTTGGGTCTAAGGGACCTAAATCCTCTATAATAGGAAGGCACTGATCTTTTCCACGTAACTACATGCCCTTTTTCATGTAAGATATACAGGTGTTTGTTCAATGTTTTCATGTAATATCGTAGAACTTCATGAAAACCCCTAAGACTATTAAAAGGATTCTGTGTTGATTTAGTATATTAATTTCACAGTTTTTTTGTTGATAGTGATTAATCACATTCCAAGAATAGAAAGAATAGCTATTTTTACTTCCCAAAATATATTTGAGAACGTTTAATAACAACATGAATTACAAGAAGGAGGCTCAATTTATTCCTCTGTTATCTTCTGATCACTGGAAGATCTGAAAGAACTATGAGGTAGCATGGAGGGGGGATGGAGTTGATGAGTGAATTGTTTTGAGTTGGAGAACCAGAAATTTCCATTTGAAGTAGAAGGTTTAAAGCCTTTCCTCTTAGATGAGAAGTTGTCATTGAAATGAAATCGGTGCGTTTGGATACTGGTTGCAAAAATAACTTGAACTTGGTGGCCTTTTCTTCACAGATGTGTTTGAGGGTTAAACCTTTCTTTTTGAGAAGGAATGGTGCTTTAAAATATTTTTAGGGAGACATTGCAATTGGCATTTTTCATATTAAGCTTTTAATAAGATGAATACTGCTGTGTAAGTATTAAATGTGCTACTCAGTACTGTCGAAAGGTTTGGACAGTAGAGATGTGGCTTTGGACTGGAAGTGGTTGCCAATTTGAGCTAGTTAGCAATAAAATGAGCAAAGTGTTTCCTCCAGTGAATTTTGCTTCAACAGGATTGCCTGGTTTGGTGATTTTTTTCCAAGATAGGTTACTACATGCCTGAAACAAAAAATGCTTTTCTTTCTGTCAGTTTATTGTGCCATTTTGAATTTTTTTTTTAGCTTGTAGGAGTCTTCTAGTGCAGTGTTCATTGGCTTGCTTGTATGTAAATTAATTCAGTTCCATCTCTGAAGATAGTTTTTCTTTTTTTTCCACTCTCTCTCCAATTAAGAGTTTGGAAATTTTTCTAGTTACTGCTTTTCAAAATAATAAAAAATATGGTGCTTCTAATTAAACTTCCTTTTTAAACATTGTAGTCTGCATGCAATATTTTGCTTGAAACTGTCATGTTTTCCTACTTTTGCTACAGCACATGCCTCAATTTTTACCTTTCAATCTCAAATTGTCAAATTAATTAGCTTGATTACACTGTATATCATCAGACTAATAATGCACATCCTTGTCTACATCTGGATTCTTTTGAAGAGAGTGGGAGTTCAGCAATCAGTATCTGTGGAAATAGTTTCATATTTTATATCAGGGAAAATATTTTACTTGGAAAACTTATGCTAATGGTTTGGAAAAATCTGAAGGTTGAATCCATGGGTAAAGAATCCAAGAGTTGATATGCTCATGCCAACATCTGCAATCTGAAAAACTGTCTGAAAATACCATTTGCTGAATTTGTAGAAGTCTCAATTGGGGAGCAATAAAAAGCCTTTCCACTTACACATTTTTTGGCACTGTTTTCTAGATTCACTTGTAAAACAAAAGAGCAAAGTCTGGCGGAGTGTCTCCAGTACCAGTTTCCTCTGCTGGGAAAGGGTGAGGCTGTGGCGTTTCTGAGCACACCTGGATTTCAAACAGCTCTGACAGGGTTGAGAACTCCAGATCCTGGATGTGAGTGGATGCTCTTGCAAAGTGATGTGGGATAGAAACTCAGGGTAGAGGATGTGTTGTCCAGTGTCAAACTGAAACCTGTATTTGAGCAGAGAAAATGGTGTCAAAATAGAGCAGATTCTGCTTTAGTCCTTGCTGTTAGTGACTGACTGGACTGACAGACTTCTCCCTGATGGGGGGAGAGGTTTGCTCTCGCATCTCAAGATGCTCTTACCTCTCTTCCCTGAGTATGTGGGAGGTTTCAGCCAAGTGCTCCTTGCTTCTGTGTGGATCTTCTGAGATGTCATGGCAAACCTTGCAGTCAGACTGGAGAGTGAAAAAGCTCTCAAGAGAATGGAAATCAGAGGGCTGTGAGCAAGAGGAAAGATAGGCTTTGAAAATCTATTTTTGTGACACAGCAGCATTTTAACCATGCCTTACTGGTTATACACTTGATTCTGGGGCCCCGGGCTTGTGCAGGTGCCCTTTTCATTAAAGAAGTCTGTATAACTTTACTGAATCTTTGGGATTCTAGTACAGTCACTGAGCAAGATCCTCATGGAGAATCCCAACGGTCCTTTGGAAGTAAACATGGAAGGGTGTCAGTTTGCTTTGTCCCACTGCTGGTCCCATGGCCTGGGAGAGGTGACTGTATTCCAAGATATAAATCAGAGCTCTTTGCTAGTACAAGTAGGTATTACTTGCTCAGTTTCTTTTGTACAGCTCACAAACACAAGGAACATTACAAAAGAAGCCGTGGCTAAACACAAAAAACTTCCACTGTATTTCAAATATTTGAAACTGTTGTGACAATTAAAGGATGAGAAGAGGTAGATGTGGCTTATCCACAGCAGCAATACAAAACAAGTGTCTATTGTAATTCAAGTGAACGAGTATCCATTTGCGAACAGCTGGCACACATTTGTGAACTATCAATTTATGAGGAGGGATAAGGAACTGAACAGATTCTTGCATGCCCCTTGCTCCTATTTCCAATTATGTGCTCTCTGCATGGACTTGTCATTCCTTCAGAAAAGGGGAAAAACAAAATCTGGAGATGGTACTGGCCAGAAATTCTGTGTGATCACAGAAATGTGGTGTTAGCTGCTGCAAGCTGTTGCTCTGACGCAAATGTTGGTAGAGGAGATGGTATCATCTTCCTTTTTGCTTAAGCAGCCACAGGAACTGTTTTGCAGAAGAGAAGGTTGATTTTTTTTTTTTTAATATTTTAGTCACAAACCATCCACTAAGACTCTGTATGCAGTGTCATGGGCACGTTTCCTGTAGGATGATTTTGGCAACTGAAGCCATGTCTCTGGTGGCCAACTCAGCTGTCCCTGTGGAGTAGAACATGGTTTCCTACGGTGGGCTCAAACCATGTGTAATCCACTGACTTGTAGCCTATTTCTGGGCATAATACATCTTAAAGCATGTCCTACTGCTCCTGCTAATGTCTACCAGCATGGAAAGTATAATGCAGTAGTGGCAGTTCTGCCAGTGTGGACAATATGGCCTGATGGTGTTTTAAACTCTGGTCACCTCCCAGCTGCTGGAAGAGCATTAGTCTGAACTTTGCTTGGTGCTATTAACGTGCAGATGGCTGCTCATCTTTTATAAGAAATCATTCACGTTGTCCTGAGAGAAGTGAGATGGGAAATGCCTGTGGGAGTGAGACCTGTCTTCCCTCAGTGAAGCATGAGGGACCCTCTGGCCAGGTCCAACCCTAAAGAAATGATTTAGGGATTTTCTTGGGATTCTGCCTGGCTCTTGCCTTCCCTTGCCTGGTGGTTGGTTTGCATGAGACTTCTGTGTTTATTTAATGGTGTTTGGTTTGTGTTTGCAACTCTAAAGCCAGAGGCTTATGCATCACATCTCAGGCTCTTCTCCTCTTTGACACTGGGCATAGTGGCTGGTGTGTGTGAATGATCCAGTACGGGGGAGGAGATTTATCAGGCTTGAAAACATTGCAAAGTACATCTTATTCCTGGTAATAGTTAGATTTCCAGGAGAAAAGAGAGTTGACAGTATTTTAGGTGATCAAGGGGGAGATGGTGATTTTCATATTTTAACACTTTAATCTTAACACTGTCTTATCCTAGCTTTCACATCTAAACACCATCCTTTACTTCCCACCCAAACCACAACCTGGGGATTTGCTAATCCTGTATTTAAATCTATGATTAATATGTTTAGGCTTTGCATCCTGCCCAAAAGTCAAACCCAGCCCTTTTGCTGGAGGAACTACTTCGCAGCAAGCTGTTGTGCTCTGGAAAACAACTCACTGAGGGGAGGCAAAGCCTCAACACGGGGAACTTATGTTCAGAGAGCGAGTAGAGAAACAGAATTTTTTTGAGCCAGCGGAGCACAGGCTGAGGAGGACGCTGCCTTAGGCAGAAAGGCTCGAATTGCCAGCAGCAGTCTGTGCTGTGCACCACGAGAAGCTGCGTGTGCGGGAGCGGGGTTTAGCGGCTGATCTTTGCGGCCGTCGGAGGTGTTTCTCTCTCCCTACATGCCGTGAGTCTGTATCCCCAGGCTGCCTGTTTAAATCTTGCCTGCAACCAGGAGTGAACTCGCATGGCACTCCTATGAACTGGGGGATATTTTTTCTTACTGAGTATTTTGATGTAATCAGCTCTTAGCTGGAAAGATATGTTCCAAACACTTCTGCTGAAGGACAGCATGTAGGAGTTGGACCAAACCGCAATGCTGTGATAGCTCATGGGAGCTGTACATGCTCTGTGTTCCTGTTCTTAAAAGATTGGGTTGTGCTGTAATTAAATATACTCTAAAACACAACTTGGGAGCTCGTGTGGGGCTCAGCTCAAAGATAAAAGATGGCTTATCTGAGGAGAATGAAAGAACCAACCTCACTTCTAGTTCTGAGGGCACCGTTGTCAGCCTTCTGTATGGGAGGGATTGGTTTTGACTTGCTCTTCACTGAATTATGTTTCCTGTTGGTGGCCTACGCTTTTTTCCCTCCCCATATACTTTTTATTTTACTTTTCTCCCCCTCAAATCCACAAATTCTTGATGTCATGGCATACTTGAGGAAATAGTAAAGTAAGAAAGCTTTGCTAATGTAGGGTAACTGCTGGAAAAGGAGCAATCTTGATTTATGATGACTTTTTGAAACCCAACTATAGGGCTTTTTAAGAAAACAGGAAGTTTTGCTCTTCCAAGATGAAACAGGGCTTACAGATTTTAATCTATCTGCCCAAGGAAAACCTTATCTGTGGGTTCCTCTGCTCGTCAATTTTAGTAACTGTTGCCCTTGTATATGTTGCTATGGACAAATGCTGTATTGTCACTTAGGTGATCTTTTCTGAGGTGCAGCAATTGCTAGGGCTGTGTATAATCGTACGCTATACCAGTCATCACAGAAAGACACAGCTACAAACAAGGCTTTCTGACTTCTTTTTTTCTCACCTGTGTAACTGGTGATGGGGCCATTACATAAAGATTTCTCCTGGAATGAACCTCAAGTCATCAGAGGTACCGCAAGCTGCTTGGAAGACATGCTTTTAAGCTGTGCATTTGGAAAGATTGCAAGGATTAATATAGCTGAACTTGAAAATAATGACGCATCAATGCTGTTGGGATAAGATATTTTAGAAGTCTGAATCTGTCTGTAAGGCTTACATGTTCATTTATTTTTTCATTAGCATAACAGACTAAATATCAATCTTTCCATGATAGCTGTGTTTCATAGTGCTTTGTCAGACAGTTAATTTAAAGCCAGCCATCTTTTGATCCCTGTTTGATGGATGCATAAGGGACTGGGGAACTGCAGGCATTCTGATTTGTGCTTTCACAGCACTAGCAGTATCTTAAAATGTTAATTTTTTTTGCAATTTCTAAAGATGTATGTTTGTGAAATTTAGATAAATGTTGGATCATTATATGGAGAGGGCTATTATAAAATATTTAATTCTAACAACAGTCTCTGCATCTTCATTTCACCATGATATCACTGAGTCAAGTTCTTTTTTAGCATCCCCGCCTCAATAAACACTTCTGCTTGGAAGATTGGTCAAATTGTTTCCTTCTGAAAGAAGGAGATCCTCTGTCCTTTCCTCCCTTCTCAATGCTGCCCAGTCCCCCTAGTAGTAATAATAATAATAAAAGAGTAAAGGGAGCTTGGCTGTAATACCTAATACACTGTATTAAGAAACACAAAACCCACTGAAACTGATGCTGTGCAATATCTACCCTCGAGTTTAAAAAGCTTTTGTTTTAATTAAAAAAGCCATGAGGAAAATGGAACAATATCTGATAAACAGGTGTGATTTTGCTCACATTCTTATGTTGTATTTGCAATTTAATTAGAAGTGAAAGAGGGAAAGAGCTACGTTTTCTCATGTGAAGGGGCCTATGGAAGAAGAAATACCTTTTTTTTATGGTGCAAGAAAGATGATAGAGAAGTAGTTGGAGTTATGCTGATCAGAGAAACGATCTTTCAAGATAAAAACTAATTTATTAAGTTCTGCTTTTTGAAGTAGTAAGACTGAGTCATGAAAGTCTCCACATCTTTCAAGTGATTGAAGATAACCATTTAAGCTTGCTCTGCTTTTGAGCTAAGAATAGCAAACCAGCGGTACAGGAGCATAACGGTAAGATGGGTATAACATAAAAAAAGATGAGTGGGAAAGGGAGAGGTGAGCATGAAACAAAGTTTTAGTTGATCCTTACGGTGAAAAGCTGTTACCACTGAAATGGTGGTTGTTCAGCTGCCAGAGCACACATGCTGTTATCTTTACTCTGCTACGGTGGATGTTGTCGTCATACAGGAAAATATTTGACTCATCATATCTTTGGAGAAGTTAATGATTTGGGCTATAATAGGACTTGTTTCCAGAAACAAGGACTGTAATCCTTCAGTGTTGCTTGCAGTATTTCCAACTCAGTGACTAAACATCCAGAACACACAGAAATTGATACAGGACAGGAATTGATACTGAGCAGGTTTGTACTGCCTGCTCTTGTAAAACTCCTGCTGTAAAACAAGGCTTTGCTTTTATAAAAGGAACCCGAGGGGAACAGGTAAAGCATTCCAGGTTGAAGTGGGTAATAATTTTGCTGGCTGAAGTACCAAGAGGACTGGTTCAGTGCTTCTAGTGACCTTCCTGTGTCTTTCTGACATCTGAGATGCAGATTCCTGAAAGCCATACAGATGGATATGGAGTCACTGACTGCAACCCTGCAGTGTCTCTGTCGCTGAAATGGGTACTCTGAAAGGTGAAAGGACTTTGCAAAAGTGAATGACTACAAAATGAGCCCAACAGCTGTCACTTGCCTATGCAACTGACCACTGATGTTTGTTGTTTTTTTTAATGTGTTGAAGCTGACATTATAAATTCTGGTTTAATTTTATCCAGCCTTCAAAAGAGAGCTCAGGATGGGTGTAGTTTGCAGTCAGTCAGCAGTCACACAGCAAATCTGGTAAGAGAGTGGCCCTACTTGTAGGAATTAGTATGGTATTATCTTTAAAAAGGAAGGAGAGAAAACACTTCGCCTAATTCAGACTGTGTCAAAAATGAGGTGTCTCACTCATGCTCCAGTATAATTTTGGTTCTTCCTATTCCTAGTGAAAGAGATTTGAACTTGGAAATGACTGTGATGCCTGGGGTGGCCACCTAGAAACAGAGACTAGACAAGAATAAGAGAATAAAAGTAGGTATTTCTTTGAAGGACCTTCAAAGGTACACCCTGGGCAGGCCCAAGGCTACACCCAAGATGGACCCCAAGTCATGAGCTTTTCACCTTTTTATAAGTTTGGTTCATTTGCATATCAGGGTTAGTTCTCCAAATAAAACTTTAGTTAGTGATGTAACTACCCCAAATTTGCCTTGCACTTCAGAGGCCTTAGTTTACACGTTTTGGGCCTAGGAAAATCTAGGTGTCCTTGGAGAGGAAGGGTGGAGAGGCTTTCTTATGTCTTACTAGCAAGAGAGAACAGTAGTTAACAGGCCACAAGAAACTTCAGAGTTACACAGTAGGCAGCACAGGATATAAAAAATATAAAATTTAAAACCTAAGGCATCAACTGTTCTTACCATTGCCACAGTGGGATTTCTATGATAGGATCATGTGGCCTGATGAGGCTGGGAAAGGTGAGTTTGCAGTAGGTTTGGATTTGTGTGCAATCATGGAAGTGATCCCAAGGAACATCAAGTGCTGTACTTGGGGTCAATGATGCCACTGAACCGCTGAAAACACTGATACAAAACAGGAGAGGCCTAAGGTTTCCAGTTTATGAACAGACCACATTCCCATGCTGTAAATAATGGGTTTTCAGGTAAATGTTATCTAATTATCTTCAATATGGCCATGAATTGAGTTCTTGCTGGCTGAGTGCTTATGAAGTCTTTAGGAGACAATAAATTCACCAATGGCAACCTGAAAAAATGGAGCAAGTTCAAGCTCTCGGCTCTGGCACTCAAAATAATAATAGGTAGTGGTTGCCTTGTCTGCATTTATCTTTTGCTGCATCAATGCAAATCATTCAGCATCTTGACTTGGAGGGTTTGTGCATAAAAAGCTATTAATTGTGAGAACAGTCCTTAGGTACAAAACCCAACTCGCTTTAGAAATATGAAGTGTGATCAGGGACAGTGTTCCAATGGTGTTTATTTTTTGCAAATGTTTAGAGCAGATCAACAAACAGTGCACCTGAAAGTTGATATTACTTTCTCATAATGGCTATTTAAGTTGGTAATGGTTCAAATGAATTAATCTTTCAAGCAGGCTTGCTTGCTATTGATTCTATTCTTCTCTTCTTCAGCCTGGAAAAGAGGAGACTGAGGGGAGACCTCATTGCAGTTACTAATTCCTCGTGAGGGGAAGAAGGGCAGGCACTGATCTCTTCTCTGTGGTGCTCAGTGACAGGATCCAAGGGAATGGCCTGGAGTTGTCAGGGGAGGTTTTGGTGGGATATTAAGGGTGCTGTTGTGATGCAGTCCTAATTCCAGTCTTAAAAATAGTTGTAGTCTTAGCTGATAGCAATTCTTGAGTGACATAAGCGGGAGTTGAACATTATAATGTGGTTCAATTTATTGTTTTCCTTCTAGTTTGACACCATTTCTAGGACAGCTGAGACAGTAAGTGTGCTAATAAATGATTTCCAAGTGGTTTTATTTGATCAAGCATGAAAGAAAGACAAATGCTGGTGTTAGTGCATTGAACTGACCATTATCTTGTGTGGGTGAGCTATGGCTTAGTTTCTGCATGCTACAGCAAGAAGATACTCAGCTGAAATCTCTGCTAACAGTTCAGTAAACCAGGACTTTCTGAGGTAAACAGCTCACTCATTTACTTCAAGAGATGTGCCCACTGTGCTGTTTCTTGTGCTTTCCTTGCAGCTGTAGAGCTTAGTACGCTGTCAGGCAAAGCAACAGAGGAGACCTGTGCTTCTGTAGGCAGATACAAACAGCTCTGATGTAGAAATCCATCTCAGAAG
Organism: Platysteira castanea; assembly: GCA_013397175.1. Lineage (NCBI taxonomy): Eukaryota > Metazoa > Chordata > Aves > Passeriformes > Platysteira > Platysteira castanea. The sequence goes on along the minus strand of VYXC01010662.1, from coordinate 91,990 downwards.
CAAGTTTCCAGTATTTTACCAGCTAATGCATGCTGGGTGCTCCAAAGATGAGGAAATCTTTTCTGATGTAGCCAAGCAGGTTTAATTTTATTTAATTGCTTCCCAGAAGTTTGGTTTGCTGCTCTTCTCTCACTTTCTGCTAGAGTTTTTAATTTAATGTGTGACCAGAGTGCTCAGACTGCAGCTCTCTCAAGAATCTGTGTGTGCTGGTGAGGATGTTTCTTTCACTCCAGCAGTTTTGTGTTGCTTATCTCTCAGTATATAGTGTTTGTCATGGCATTGATTCTGATGTTTCCTCACAGCTGGGTAATATTTCAGCCTATTATGTGGCTTTAGGGTTTGTTTTTCTTTGTACTCTATGAATTTCCTTCCAAACTGAAGCTGTTTGGAGAAACTGGCAAGTGTTTTAGGTGTCCCTGGTGCATTTTCAGAAATGCTCTTGGAAGGCTTCTATCATGCAGAAAGAAGAATGGATGGGTTTTCAGTGAAACAGGTTCCTTGTAAAAGTGCAGACCCTGGATTTCCCCCCTCGTGGGCATGTTACTAAGCTACGTGTTGTCCTTGAAAAAAGGAAATCTCACAGGCTGACACTGAAAATTAATGGCCAGCAAGTCTTGGTGCCTGCTGCACGAGTCCTGGCAGCACAGTGCATCTCTAAGCCTCTGTTCTTTCTGTGCTGTGTCAAACAAATAAATATTCCCAAGGCCAATTTCCTTAGAGATCCATCTGGAGTGCTCCTGAGTCTCTCCCTGCTGGTTTGGACCCTAATTCTTAAAGAGCAAATGTATAAGCCCAAGTGTCCAAGGTGCCAGTTTTATCATCATCTGGGATTTACATAGACACTCTCTCCCTGTTTTTCAGCTTCTCCTCTGGAATAAGAGCAGCTGTAGGAAAAACAACTGAATCTATCCTGCCTCCTTGCTTTTAACAAGCAACTGCACTTCTGTGAAGCCCCAGGGAGAGATTCCACAGCCGCAGAACAGATGCTCTCTGTGTTCAGAATCTGGGGTTTTATTTCTTCCTTAGACATTTGATCTGGCTGCTTATCCTGAGGTGTCTGCTTGTTGCTTCTGTAATAGGAGCAAAGAGGACTTGATCCTTCCTTGAATTGAGAGAAAGTGTCCTTCAGCAGTGGTCACAAACATCAGTTTGAGATGTTGTTGATGCAGAAAAACTAGAGGGAGGTGTCAGTATAGATGTTAAACTAGTTTAAATGACGGCTGAAGATATGTGAAATTTTCTTCTTCATCTGAGTGATAGTTGTTGCCTTGGGTAATATTACTTTGCAAAAACATTTCTCTTGATGTAGTCCAAAGAGATGAAGCAAGCACAAACTGTGTTTGTAGAGTCTTATTTATTTTTTTCTTCCTATATCTTTGGCATAAAATAGCAGAGAATGGAAGAGAAACATCTTTTCTAGGACATAATCAGCTATCTACAAAACAAATGAATCCCGGGCTGTATTCTTTCTCTGAAATACAAACGCCAGTGATGCTTTTATAAGAAGACTTCGGGAATTGCTGGAGAAGGAAATCAATGCTCTGTTTGACTGCCCCTACCACAAATCCCCACGTTAGTGGTAGTCTGGTGGAGTTTGCAATGCTGTGGGGTGAATTCTGAACGTGCTGCTGTTTATCGAGAGTCTCTCTCAGAGCTGCCTGAGGATTTATTGACTGTGGGTGCACTGGGCAGATTGATGGCAAGCTTCTCGCAAGGGAACTCCAGCCTTTCATCCTGCTCCTGCTAACCCAGCTGGGGCAACCAACTGTCTCTGCAGCACATGTGGAGTCCAAGTGAGGTTTTGCTTTAGTGGGGTCTTGCAATTATAACAAGGCTTTCCTCTTCTTCCTGGAAGTTCTAGTTCTAAACTACTCCAAATCCTAGACTTTCCCATCTCATGGCAGTCATATTCAAAGGATACCTTGTAGTCTTTTTCAATATTAAGGTGTTGAAAATCTTTTCAAACATTTTATGGATCTTTCTATTTCTGAGGCATTTTAAAACTCAACTATTTTGAGAAATCGTCCTGGAGTTTTTCCTTGACTTTGGAGGCTTTTTTTCCTTTTAGAAGAAGCTTTCTCCCCATGGTCCCCT
>VYXC01010662.1:14402-89888 GCA_013397175.1 Platysteira castanea | reverse complement strand
CCCCCCCCCCGTGTTTTCAAATGACCTTCAGCAGAGTTGAAAATAGCTTTGGCTTCTGCAATCTCCTAGTTGTGCAACCAGGGCATACACAAAATGCCTCCAGAATAAAACTCATTTCTACGTCTGCTTGTTTTCTACCGGCTGTTACTTCTGGTTGTTTCTTTTTTGGTAACTACAATATTTTACAGCTCCTCCACCTTTTGCCTTTTTTATATTCCTTTTCAAGCATTTTCATGCAAATGTTTAAATTCCTGAATCATCTTGTGGAAGTGTTTTCTTGCCTTAGTTCCCATTTTTCTTCTTGCAACACCCTCAGCCTGTTGCTCTTTTACATAAATTCGTGCAGTATGTGCTCACACAGTGTTATTGCTGGATAGGTGAAACATGCTAGTCTGAGAAATGAATTTTCTTGGAGAGATCTGTCTTGGATTTAGCCAGGTAGACTTCTCGGTGTTGTTTCTGATCGCACTGCCAGGTGGTGGAACATTGAGATTACTACAAAGAGTACTAAGCAGTGCTCAATTATGGGCCACCTTGGCTCGTGTTGAATAGTGACCAGAGAGCTTCCAGTGGTGTAGTCATCTGCTGCCTACCTGCTTGTGCAGCTGGGTGCCATTTGGAGATAAGATAATGGATGTGCTGGAAGTTATTTCTATGAAGAGCAGTTCTAGACAAACCCATACCCAGAGATTTGAATCTGCAGTAGTAAATATCAGGAGAGGGACTTGGAGCTCTGTGGGAGAGGTATAAATATCCTTGGATCTGCATAAATGATGCCTGCTGCCTTCAAACTGAGCTGAGGAGCTTTGAATGCTTCAGGCTAAAGGGTGCCTCCGCATGTGCCTGGAGGGGCTGCACACACCAGCGTGGTGGTGTTAGCAGACTTGAGTCCTGCTGTTCAGTTCTTCTTTGTGCCTGCCTTCTGGTCACAATCCTCTGAGAAGTGACAAAGTATACCAAATATACCAGGGAAACTGATAGAGGACAGGCCGTAAAGGGGGGTGGTAAGCTATGGGAGCAAAATTACTATTTCAGGCACATCAGAGAAAATATAGGTCTAATTTCAGATAGTGCACGTTCAAGTTCATTTTCTTGAACCCTGAGGCATCCTGTTTGCTGCTTAATAGATATGTGCTACACTAAGGAGCTTTGCAAGGACCTGGCAAAATAAAACAACTGTGTAGCACACGGAGGGTCAAACTGGTCCTTGGTGTATGAAAGTTAATGTACAACAGAAGGAATAATGTGTTCTGTTTACATTCTTCTTTACTGGCCTCAGAGCTAACTGCAGCCCACAAATAACGAATGCTTTGCCACCATAAAGAAATGTAATTGCCAGCAGGTTGTGGAAAGAACAAGGGAAACAAGCCTTAATGACAGTCACCCTCCATGTGGTGTGCAGCCACCTGGAAACCAGCGTGTGCTTTCTTAGCCTGCTGCTGACAAGAGTGTAGAGTTGGAGGTGGAAGAAGCAAAAATAATTAGTGGTATGGAAAGATTCTGCTAAGAGGAGGCGTGCAGAGTCTGGGAGCATTCTCCTGGAGACAAAATGACTAAAAGAACCACTCAAGAAAGCTCCAAAATGGATTAAGTTGTGTATTGCTGGATTGCTGGGCCAAGGGAATGGCCACACTCTCCTTTCCCCACCCTCTTGTATGCAGAATAACCCTTTCAGTTACGCTGACAGTCACTTTATGTTTGTTCAAGATGTGCTACAGGCAGCCATCGGGATCTTGGGCAACAGATGAGGTTGGTTGGAGGGGAAACATGATCACAAAATGCAGCGTGGAATTTGAACCAGCAATGTGAGAGTGTTCCTGCAGGCACGAGCGGCAGCAGAGAAGCAGCAGTGCCGTGTGTTGGGGCACTGTGGGTTGGCATAGCTCTAATGACTCTGTGAAACATCTGAGATGCACCTGATGTCTCTGGTTTGGTTGTTCAAACCCTACAACATCTGTGCTCTGCAGCTTCCCTGGAAGTGGCAGCTCCAGGTGCCACCTGGCTGACTGCTACCTCTGCTTCTTGGGTCTTCTGACCTGGAGGGCACACGGGGAGCTGCTCAAACCAGGTTGAAAGCTGCTTGCACTTTGTAACTTTATTTGAATTGCATGTTAAACAGGGGAAAAGTTCCTTGTTTGGCTAATAATGCTGTAATCAGATGAGGGGTTTTTTTGTAGAAAAATAGGTAGTTCTAAATTGCCTTTTAATAAAGTAATTTTCAGTTTAGAAATGTGAGGGTAAGTGGTTTCAGAGCTGGTACTCATGGGAGTTCCTGTTCAGCATGGTCAGCGTCGTTACAAGATGATGAAGGATGTTCCTACAGATGTGTGAGAAGTTATGGGAAATGCTAGCCCCGAGGTACTTCAGGAATTGCTGACTTGGTTCATTGACTTCAGCTTGGTTTAAAGGCAGAGACAACATGTATCTTTTTTTGATTGTGTTAGTGATTTTTTTTTGAGTGCCGTGAGTGATTTTTGACAGGTGTAATTTATTAGCTTCAAACAAAAAAGTCGATATTTTATAGAAGAGAATAAAAGTCAATATTTTGTAGAAGAGAATAAAAGGCCTCCCAAAAACCTCTGAATATTTCAATGGTGGTTACAGGAATTTTTTTTTTTGTTTTGCTTTTATATTCTGTGTAGGTAAGAATGATGTTTGTTTACACAACTGTTGCAAAATAAAACGTGTTTTCCTTGTTTCTGATACTGTTTAACAAGATGCTAATGGCGTTTGTCTTTGGGTTTCTGTCAGCTTTGTTGCTGGTGTACAAAAGAGTTAATCAACCAAATTACTTAATAGCACATGAACACTTCTGTGGCACAACAACAGCCAAATGAAGTATCTAATTCTATTAAAGCTTCTCTTCATGTCCACACAGAAAAAGTCACTTTTAATGTTTTATTTCATGATTCATAACTGCCTAGGAAGAAGTGTTCCTGGCAGTGCAGTGTCTTTAATAACACAGCTGTCTGCTGCCTGATGTGTGCGTAATATGCACATCATATTGTGGACTTTGCTCTGGAGTACTGAGAAAATGAGATAAGAATACACTCTTTGGTGATAGACTTAACTACCCCTGTATTAATAACAACTATATTGTCAGGGCTGCTGTATAAATCCATTTGACCTACTTCTACCCATAAAGCCACAATAACAATCTGTAATGCTGCTACATAAACATACTGGCTTCTCATGATGAGCTGTTGTTAACAAAATTCACCGAAGACATTTCTTTAGCATAAGCTGTATTTATGTACTGCAGCTGAAAGCTGCTTTAAGGCTGAACATCTGTTTACAATTGCCTATGCTTTATTACAGCTTAGTGGAGAGCATTGTGAAAGATATTTCAGCACTGTCTTGCTTGCACCATCTTCATGAGGTTTGTTTTTGGAGGCTAACAGCCTGACCCGGTCATAACAAAAGTTGACCAACAGGGGCCGGCTTTAGCCACAGGACTAAATTTGCTTATCAGTTCATTTGTTTGCTCTGAGAGTGGCTGACTGGCCATTAAATGGTAGTTTTAGAGTGGCAGAGGAGCCCTTGTTAAGCGTCCTGGTGCTGGCTCCCATGGGGAGGTAGGCGGATCACTGCCTGTCATCTGTGGGGATGGCCAGAGACTCTGGGCTGTGGCACCCCTTGAGACGAGGGCAGAGATTGTTGAGAGCCATCCCTCAGAAGGTCTTCAGCCACGTTTAGAGAGCAGTGGCAGGCAGTCAAGGATGGAGTGAGCTTCCCAGGGCACTGGTATTTACTCTTCTCAGGAAGAGTGGTGGCCATGGCACAGCATAACCCAGTTCTGGGGGCTGAGCCAGCTGTTCTGGGCAAGCACTCCTCTCCTGTTCTTTGCAGAGCTCCTGCTAGCAAGAGTGGTGTTTCTCCCTCACACCCTCCTCCAGTGAAAGCAGGATCACTGTAAAACACTTGGCTTTTGCATCTTCAAATTTATAGAAACCTTTATAACCTGTTCAAAAGTAGGTTTTCACTAGATTGGTGTGGTTAGATTTTTCTGCTATAGTAGAGGTGTCTCAGAGGAACATGGAAGGTATTTACTTATGCAATTTATTCTATAAAATGCATAAGGGGTAAAATAACTCAGAGCTGATGAACACGCTATATATGTTCTGGCTTTACTGAGTTGAAATAGTTTAGTTATGTTGCCTTTAGTAGATGGTTCACAGAATTTTTTAAATACACGGATGAGTTAGTAAAGTGCTCCAGTGCTGGACTAAGATGCCAAGACTCCTCAAGGCAATGCAAATTTCACCTAATATTTGTTTTCTTATTTTAGCACCCCATCTCTCCCTCAGTAAGCACAAAATAATTTTTTTGTTGTTGTTGTTTTTAAGCCTAAAGTAGAAGGGTTGTCACTGGTGAATATTTAATGCCTTGAGAAGAAAAAGCAACCCCGCAAACCCAAAGAAATTAAATCATACCTGATATGGTTTTTCCTCTGGGTCTAGAGGAGAAGAGCTCCAGCTACAGAAATCTTTTCCCTGGTATTGCTGAGTGGCAAGTGTTGCTGTTGTCTATGATGTGGCCCCTGCACAGGTAATGTCACTGTTTGCTGTGCCACACAGATCTGCACTTGCCTGAGGTGACACGATTTGGGATGAGGCTGTTGGGGAGGTTATGCTCAGAAGATTAAGGCTGAAAGTCAGAGAGGAGACACATGGAAATTTGTGCCTTGAAGGTTTTTGTAAGCCCCCTTGCTGTAGCAGCAGAGTGCCTGGGCCTTTAAGGGCTGTGGAAGAGATATTGCTCTTGCTGTGTAAATTCACTGTAGCATTGGTATAAAAGAGAACTTTAGAAAAAGCCTTTCATCTGAAAGCATGATCTGACTCTTGAGAAGCATTGAAAACCCTCAAGTCCTTTTCAAAATTATACAGGGAGAGGAGGTGCTTGAGTGGCACTGTGATGGTGCCCACTGAGCTGTGTGACTCCTGCCATGGGAAGCTATGGAAACTAAAATCTGAAGGAATTCATGGTGATGAGGGAGAGACTGTCAAGGATTATACGACACAAAAAAACAACATCGCTTTTTCAGAAGGTTTTTATACCAAGCAGTACTTGCTCAGTAGAAAAATGGGCACAGCCATGCCCTGGCTTGGTGCTCTTCCCTAATCATTAATAATGGCTAAGAGTGGCAACAGGCAGTGAGGGCAGGGACCCCTTACCCTTGATCTGATTTAGTGTGTAATTCTCCTCTGTTTAAGTAAAAGCAAGCTTAAAAGGTGCTATTTCACAACATCATGTTTAGCTAAGATGATAGTTCCCCACATCTTTTGAGTGACTGCTTCATGATTACAAAAAATTGATATTGAGATCTCATCATTGCACTGATCTGCTGAGATAAGCCCTGTTAACCATTTAACCTCTATGGAATTACCAGGTTGCTGGCTCTTCTGACTCACTGCATTACAAAAGTTGGGTATCATTTGTAAGTGTTAAGTACCTTTCAGAGTACCTAGTACAAATTTAGTACTCTTGGTATAAACGGAGTATATGTAATAAGTTTGTAAATAGTTCCTATTGCTTCAATAGCTTGACTTCTACTGACAGAATTACAGCTTCTTAAGCCATTGCTTCAGTTTTTCCTGTCTCCAGTGGCTGCAGTCCTGGTTTTTCTCATGACAGCAATTAAAGCATCTCTAATTTACCTAAACCAAGGTATGTAACAAATCTTTGTACCTAAAATAGTGGTGGGCAAAATACTGATGAGACAGTTTTGAACCTTTTCCTCCAAGCTCTCTATAAGAATTGGGGAGTTGCAGGCCTGAGTGACAAATGACTTTGTGTTAGGACAGCTGTTTGGAGATGGTGAATGCTGTACAGTGTGGCAATGCACATGAAAAGAGTTGTGTCCAGCAACCGTGCTGCAGTTTGAAATGATTGAGCACTGGGTCTCCAAGGCTTTGGGAAATGTCTTGGTACAATAGGAACAATACAGAGAGCTATTTTTCTTTTCCTTTTCTCAACTCTCACATTCCAGGACATATTCTGCTATACTGCTGCAGTTCTACATGGCTGAGCTTGAATCTCTCCACTTCAAACACAAGACATGGTTTTCATCTGCATTGTGACAACCAAAACTGAGCAAAGCTCAATTAGGGGAGGCCAGACTGGATGTGTGTATAACTACTGGGTTTAGGTAGCTTAGGGGGAAAACAAAACAGCAGTAGGAAAAAAAGAACAGAGAGAAAAGTGAAAAATGGGAGAGAGCAGGCAAGAAGCAGTATCCCGCTGCTTCCCCTCATGCATAGGATCCTGTGCATCCTGCCTATCTTACCCTGTAGCCGTGCCTCCTTCCCTGGTTTCACTTCCAATTCTAGCACATCCCATTTCTGATCCACACTGTCCCCTGTTTCCTGACAAGCTAGGGTCCTTCAGTCTTTGCCTGCCAGCTGAGTTTTGATCCTGTTTTCTTGCTTGTCCCTTCCCCAGGTATTCATTGTGCCACTGAATTGTTTTCTCCTGCACAGATCTCCCCCATCCTTCTCCTTCAGTCATATTCCAGATCTGTATTTTCCTCCTCTTTCCAAGTGGCTTTGTTTAATCTTCATCCTCACTGCCACTGTTTTCCTCTTGGAAATAGGACTGAGTTTGTACCTGCTCCTGAACAAATGTTTGCATGTTTGTGCACTGAGATGTGTGTGAGGATGCTTGGAAGAATGGTCATGTAGCTATTTTGGAAACATCAGTTTCAATATCTGACCTAGAAACTACCTCAGTCTGCTAGAGCGAGATGGAACAGCAAGTTGAATTTTATCTGCTTGGTGAAAGCTGGGTGAAGGGAAGAAAATTGCTATTTTTCTTTCCTGGTGTTTAAAAAATTTGGTTTTCTTCTTGTGCTACAGGATTTGAACAGAATGTTCATTGAACTCTTCAGCAGCCTGTCATCTTATTTTACCTGAAACATTGTGCAGTTCTTTGTACACTTGTACTGGCATCTAATTACTTCTCCCTGTGTTCTCCTGGTGTGATACTGTAGAGTTTTAGAAGTGAGACTTCTTTACTAGATAATACACATGAGAGGGAAATTCAGGAGAGAGGTGAAGCTGTCAAAATTCGTTGTGTGATCCTATCACTACTGTCTTTTGGGGTATATAACCACTGGACTATGCTCACTCATACAGTCCCTCTGCTGAATGCCCAGACACGAGTTGTGTTTGTGACCTTGCCCTTTGTAGACGGTTTTTACAGATCATCATTTTAGGACCAGATGTGAGGAACCCGAAGCTTTTCCATTTCTTTCCAAGTTCCAGGGTAATACGCTTCCCTTTTGCACAAAATGCCTTGTGTCATGGTTCTATGCTGGTTTTGCATCATTATAGATCCCATAAATGAAGTTGAGACTGTCACCTTGTTGTAGAAAAAGCTATACCTTCAAGGTATTGAATTTTCTGAAAATTGTGATTTAATGTTATTCTGTGGCATAGAATCTCTCATAAAACTTTGTACAGTGCAAAAAATATACAGATAGGAAGGTTTCTATATATTGGAAGTGCATTGTTCCAGTGAAGGGGTTTCCTGCAATATCTTTATGACAGAAAAAAGCAGGGGAATGAACAAGTCCTCTTTAAAGTTAACTTTCCAGCTGCTTGGAAATGTACCTGGCATGGCTGCAAACAATTCTAGTTATAGATATGACTACCACCAGCAGAAGAAAAGACTGCCCTGAAAGAGAAGCCAATTGCAGAATGTCCTGGATCACAGGAAAATGGAAAAATCTTCCATTTCCAAAGGAAAAATAAGTTACTAACTTCCCTGTAAATTATGGGACATTGACAGAGAGTGCATCAGTTTCTGCAGCTTGAAGCCCAGGAAGTTCTCAGCCCAAACTGTTTCTACAGGTCACCCTGACCACACACAAGTAGTCGACGTATCTTCAATCACTCTTCCAGGTCCTTTGATATGTACTCCCTGTCTCCAAGGGAATGCAGCCCTTGTAGGGATATCTCACAATCTGATTTTTCATGGCGTTATTCATTCACAGTCCCTAAGGGGCTTCTGTGTCATTCAGTTCCAGCAATGAAAGGGTTTGGAAATTCAATGATTGAAGTCTGGATTTGACCAGGAAACTTGAACTGACTTTGAGTTTCAAGGCATCACAATGAAGACTTCTGTCATCATTGCTTATTCTTAGCCGGAACAAAATAGCGAGGGCAAGACTAATTCTTTTTAGGTTAAAGCCATGTTTCACCATAGAATCAGAGAATGGGTTGGAAGAGTCCTTAAAAGATGTTCCAGGCTTTCCACTAGACCAGGTTTCTCAAAGCCCCATCCCACCTGGCCTTGAACAATTCCAGGGATGGGGCAGCCACAACTTCTGATGCCTTACCACCCTCACAGTAAAGAATTTCTTCCTAATATGTAATCTAAAGCTATTCTGTTTGAAGTTATTCCCTTGTGTCCTACCAATACATTCCCTTGTAAAAAGTCTCTCTCCAGCTCTCTTGTAGGCTCTCTTTAGGTACTGGGGTGTTGATAGAAGGCTTCCCTGAAGCCTTCTCTTCTTCAGGCTGAACAGCCCCAGCTCAACTGGTTTACAACAGAGTTAATCAACTCAACTGAACTCCCTCAGCCTGTTTTCATAGCAGAGGTGCTCCAGCCCTCTGAGCATCGTGTGGCCTCCTCTGGACTTTCTACAGCAGGCCCATGTCCTTCTTAGGTTGGAGTCCCTGAAGATGGAGGCCACTCTTCTTTTGATGCAGCCCAGGATCCATCATAGTCATCTAAAATAATTTCAGAAGAGGTGAAATTTTACTCAAAACTCTCCTAAATTAATTCTAGGATTTCTCTAGTTCTTAAAATGACTTTTCAGTTCAAGTAGTAAACCCGAATTCAAACTCTCTTTCACACTTGAACCTTAGTGCAGTACCCAAACCTTGGTTATAAACACTAATCTGTTTTACTTAATGTATCCTTCACATTAAGTGTGTCCTCCCCAGATAGCGTATTTAGCAATCTTTTATGCAAATTTATGGGTATGAAGTTAAAAATCAGGGAATAAAGCAGTTTCTTATTCTCCAAAGTGAATTTTACTTGCCATAGTCACTGAATAGTTTTTTTCATGTAGCATCATTAACACTTTCATAAGGTGTCAAAATTAAAGAAAAATTAAAGTATCTTTTTTCAGCAACATGAAAGCACTGATATGCTCGAGCCTAATTTTCAACTGCAGAAGATTAATCTTGCAGTTTTGTTTTGTCATCCCCTTGAAAACAGATAAAAGTTTTCTGATTCAGGAAACTTCCTAGATTGGGTCCTTTGTATTAAATTTTTCATTTAAAAATATGCTTACAGAAATTTGAGGTAATTTTTTTGTCTGGGCTGTGCATAGAGAGTAGGTCCTTTTGTTAAGGATTATTGATTTAAACTAACCTGTAGGGCTTGGGTATTCTGGATCATTTCCTACCAAAAGTTCTGTTGGTGTTTTTGGTTTAGGGTGGAAATAGCACAATCAGGGTAAGTAACTTTATAAATCTTTTATCTCCATAACCAAAGTTTTGCTTTTGCCTGACATCCTGAACTTCGTAGCTATTAAAACAACTTGGAGTGCTGCAGTCAAAGGAGTGACCTGGATGCTGAACTTGGTCGTGTTTCAGGTTGAGAGACTTCATATGCATGAAACAATTTACCAGAGCAAGCTTTGACCTTGAGCACAAAACTATTTTTCATTCTCATGAATTTTCTTTTTACATTAAGCACACCTCCCTGCCTCTGTATTGAGCCTTTATGTATATTTTTATCAGCAAATGGATAGAAACCTGTAGATGCTGGGTTCAACCAATGATTTGTATTCAACTCTAAAAAAATACCTTTAATGTAACTTTGCTCAGAAAATGCATCTGTGTAGGCTGTTGCAATATCCAAGGTGTCACAGACAGGAGGGAGTGTAATGATGGGATCAGATATATATTCTGGCCTGAAACTGTCCTGGCTGTCATATTTCCTAGGAACATAGGGTATGGGTTCACTAAGGAAAGACAGGAAGGTCTGCATTTATCTAATCACTGGGGGTTTTTAAAAATATGGCTGAAAACTGTAATTTCCTGTTCAAATATTGTATGCCCAGTTTAATTTACCATCCTTGAGTAAATTTTATTTCACTACCTCAAGTTAAAACCCAAGACATTTAGCTATTATGAAAGCATATAGTCGATATTTTAGAAAACATCAGTTCAGGTTAGGTTGATACATTGGGGAGAGAGGGAAATGTCACTGATTGGTAAAAGCACTATTTTCTCTTCAGATGCCATTTCACACTTCTAATGCCAGGGAAATACTCTCTTGATTCATGGAAAATGGAAATATCAGAAGTCAAGTTTCATAGTATGTCAGTGAACGGTACAAAACAATGTTTTTCAGCAGCACTTCTGCTGCTTTAGAGGGAAGTGTCTGTATTTTTTTTCCAAATCAGATTAAAGATGATGTGTTCTTTATTAAGACTTTTGCAGCTCTATCAAAGAGATACATTCGGGGCAGTCAGCGGGTTTGTGAGATTCAGTGCCAACCTGCTGGAAGATATTGGAGGGCTGGAGGGAAATGTTTTAGTTTTCTGACACCACTGATCCCTTTCTTATGGAGACTGCACTGTATTTTTGATTTTTGCAAAGGTCTTCATAGGGCAGTTTCTCCACCTTCCATTCTTTCTGGGCTATTTCTGCCTGCTCTGTGCATGCATTACTGCATCATGCAGAAGGGGCATACACCTGCTGGAAATACCACCCCACAGCTTATATTTTGATTGTATTTGTGAGTCATTATTCTATTTGGTAGAGTCATTATTCTTTTCTAGGTTCAAATTGCTGAGCAATTACTGCTGTGAGGGTTGCTCTGCAATATTGTAGCTTAAGATTCATATAGGACTACTCTAAGGATGAGGTTGTCCGTGTTGATGCCCATATGAAAGTCTCATTGCAACCAAAATTTTATATGTGAGGTAGGTGCAACATCTTTGAACAAGGCACTTTTGGAATTTTTCTCTTAAAAAAAAAAATTCCTAAGTATTGTTAGAAGAAAAAGCAAGAAAAAACTGTTAGAGAAGCATCTTCTCCTTTTATCCTCATGAGAAAATGTTTGAAGACGGTACTCTTTGTTCAGAGAACAGGTTTATGCAGCGTTTGCTTCAGCAGAGTAAAAATTGCCAAAGATGGATGTCTGTGTTTAAGTGGTTCACACTGTGGTCATGTTTCCTGATTCAGTATCATCTAAAGGGCTCCGTGGCTGCCTCTGATATTTCTTTAAGCCTTTATGTCATTGAAAAGGTGAACACTAAAGCAAGAAAACTGAATTTAACTCAGTGGGAGGTTTTAACCATAAGTATGTTTAAACTAAACATTCTGAAAATTCCTCTTCCCCCTTCCTCCGCTCTTCATTATAATTCTCTTTTATTTAAATGATCTCAAAGTGCAGCCTCGTGTGTGTGTTTCCTTGCCAGGATATCCTGGGACTGTGAACCGGGAGCAGAGGAAGATTTTACGTAACAGGCAATAAATACAGAGAGAAACTCGCTTGTGTTCTGAGACATTCTCAGCAACAGAGGCAGCTGACCTTGAGATGATGTCCCTGGTCATGTCCCTTTATTTATGGGGAGCTGTGGATGAGTTGAAAACCCCTGGAATGACAAGCTTTGCTGCTGGGCTCCCAGTGGAGTGAGCACGTGGAAAAAGGGCATGGCCCATCTTCCTCCCCTTGACCTGAAGATTTCATTTGTTTGGATTTTATTTCTCTGGTAGTGCAGTGTGGTGAAGGAGGGAACCTTCCACACAATAAAACGGGACAATGACAACCTTCAGCATCATGTCTGAGAGGAAAAAATGTAACTCAAATATATTTTCAGTCCCTAAATGGCCATTAATTTTGTTGTTGCTCATCCTTAGACTGAGACACACAAGCAAATTTAGTTAAAATCTTGTTCTGGAGACAGTGACACTGGAGGTTAATCAACCTCCATGTGGTGCTGCTTTCTCCTTCTCACTGTGTTCAGACATTCCTGTGAATGGCTGTGACTGTATCTTCAGGATACCTGCTGGAATCCCCTAAATTTGCAGCTCCCCATGTTTTCTTTGTGTATGCTTAAACAACCCCGACCTTCTTCCCTGGATCCCTTCAACATCTCTCTGTCATGCAAGTTGAAGATCCAGTCTGGACTTTTTGCCGTTCTGCACCCCAGCCCTGATCCTCTGATATTTCCTTAAGTTTTTGCTATTGAAAAGGTGAACACTTAAAGCAAGAAAACTGAATTTAATTCAGCGGGAGATGTTTTTGCCATTTCATACCCCAACCGTGATCCAGTCCAGTTTTTCTCTTATTCCGTATCCAGACTTTGATCCAGTCCAGGTTTTCCCCCATTCCCTATCCAGGCTCGGATCCGTCCGGGTTTTCCCCCATTCCCATTTCCAGCCCCGATCCATTCTCGATCCTTATCTATTTCAGCATTCAGTCTGCCAAACCTTTGCTATCCACCTTCAGCTTAAAAATTTTTTTAAAAATATAACTATAGGTTTATGAAGTGTTTTGAGTCAGCTTTATGATCTATTTGAAAATAAATCCGTTTTAACTTATGGTGGGTGATCTTTGCCTTGCTCTATAAGGCAGCACAACATGAATAAAGGTTGGGTTGCTGCACAGTTTTGCAAACCTCTTCCCAGTTCACTGATATATTAATTGATATGTTGATTCCTGTTAAGGAAACTTGGTGGTGAGATGCATTTTCACCACAAGTAGGAAGGAGCTACTGATATGCATTTCTCTGGTAATGCTGCCTCTGATTGTGATGTGCAGGCTCTTACCCACACCTTGACTCAGGATATAAAAAATTTATGGTTTTTACAATTATGGTGATATGGGATATATGCTAAACTTAAAAGAGCTGTTTCATTTACAAAACTCAGTTAGTTAATGTCAGTTAATCTTCCTAATGTAGCTCTGCAACTTGTTCTGCCCGCTTTTGCTTGGACAGCTCTGCATTCAAATGTGTAATCTGTGAAATGATGGTTGAAAAAAATACGTGTTGTATTCTTTTTAAGGATTCAGAAGTTATTGATTGTGTTTTGTCTTGTTATACCTTTGGAGTGGAGAGATTGTTGATCTTGTGTATCCCTAAACTACTTTTGTCCTTGAAGTCTGAGGGTTGTTTATAATCCCTGGTACTAAAATGCTTTCCCACTGCTTCTGATGAGGAGGGTGAGGGTGTTGGGGTGTATTTTTTTTCCTCCCTAAATGTGTTAATACGAATAATTGAACTGACTTTCTGTAGCTTCTAGGGAAAATGCAGTGGGTTTGCTTCTTTTATTCAGCTCAGTTCAGAAGGAACTTGTGCAGAACAGGGGTTATTCCAGAACTCTGTGTGGCTGCACCTTTCCCTGAGAGCCTTGGGGAATGCCTGTGCTTGAGGCAAGCACAGAATCAGGCCCCACTTGTGTTCAGCATCATGTACCTGTGGCCTTTGAGTGTGCCAGGTGTGTATCCTCCAGAAACAGGACGCTGTTGTGGGCTGCTGGAAGCTCAGAAGCTGCATTCCCACCTGCATCTGATCTAGCAATGCTTTTCCTTACGTAACGCTTTGTTTTGCTGTCATCTTTTACTCTTCTCTCCTTTCCTCCCCCACTTCCAGACTGGTACTTGCCAGCAGTACTTAATACGAGCACATTAGTGCTCTGTTGACATCTTAGGATGGGTTCAGACCCACAGCTTTGTCAGTGCTGTCATGCTGCTAAAAACAGCCACCTTCTAGTTCTTCAGCTTCCTTGCTTTTTCCCTCAGGATTGGACATCATATGTCTTGTGGCTGTTGCTAATGCCAGTACTTTATATAGCAATTGCTGGGTGAAGTCAGGTGGTTTCTTCTCAGTTAATTTTTTTTTTTTTAATAAAGTGCAAGTTGGATTTAACCAGAAATCTTCTAGTGAAGTTGCAGAAGGCAGATATTAAGGGTCTCATCTGGTAATTTTGCAAAGAGCTCACTGGGGCGGGGGGGGGGGGGGGTGGAATAGATTTTGCAACTTTCAGAAGCAAAAAATGCCAGCTGCTTTTGACAGTCAGATTATGGAAGTCCAGTAGACATGGACACAGGTGCTCTGATTTGATAGTGATTTTCATTGAAACACAAAAACCCCAACTTGATGCTAAGTCATCTGGAGTTAGAGACAATTATAGGTGCTCCTGTGGGATGAAATGTACATGTTGCTTTTATGGGATATGAAATAATTTGGGATAGGCCAGTCCTTGTTCAGAGAAGTCTGTGTTTTCAGTGATACTTCAGAGGTGAGAATCCAGGTATTACCTGAGAAGTTGCTGTACTCTTAACTAAAAACCAGCTTTTCTTCCATGGTAAACTGATCATGGCAGTGACATTAGTTTAAAATGAATAAATACATAGCTGTAACCTTTGACAGAAATGCTTTGAGTGACATTTCAGTATCCTCTTTGCCTGTCATACCTTGAGAGTGTAGTCTTTGGGATAAGAGTGTTTGAAACAGACTGAAGTGAATCTCATCTCAGGAGAGCAGAAATAATATTGCTGTGTGTAAGTGCTTTGAGCCGTCACAAGACTAGGTGATACTTTTAAATTAAAGGTGAATATTGAGCTTAAAAACACCTGGCTTCTTGCTTCATGCTCAAGTCTTGATAGCTTCTTTATTTAAGTGTAGATATTTAAATCAAGTAAGACAATCACCTCCCTGCCTTGAGTAACTGTAGAAATGTAACTTGTCAGGTGGTTCCAGTCCTGGCTCACCTTCTACAGGATGTCTTGTGTTGTCTTAAAATTTTTACAGAGCGAAAGCTCTTTCCTTAAACCTGACATCTTGCTAATTAAATTTCTTGGCTTTCTAAAGTACCTTCATATAGTATGAAATAGTTGCCTGTGGTTTCTAGAATTTGTAAGGTAGATTTAAAACTCTTTATTACCAGAATTCTTTCCTTCAGGTAGACAGTCAATGCAATCCACTCTGTGTTCATCCATCTTTAGGTTAAACTGTATAGGTTGAGCTTTAATCTGTACCCATTGTCATCCTAACTCAGTATATGGTGAAATGACACATCTTTCTATTTGAATCACAAGGCGTAAACATAAGATTTCAATTTTCTGCTTAATTATGGGGGATTTCTGTCAATGCTCTTCTGCATTTTTTGGTGTACGTTTCAAGGAAGGTATGAAACCAGGGTGAAATGCTGCAAGTGCTGTAAGAATTAAAAAATAATAATAATGTAATCCAAATTCCCTTATTCATTTTTTTTCTTTCTATTCTGTGGTATTGAGATGTGCCTTGAGACTGAAAGAAATAAATGTTAATGTCATCTAAGTTGCCAGGTGAGATGTGATGGAGGTGTCAGGTAGAAGATGCAGTTCCTGCTAGTTATGTACAATGTCAGATTAAGTCTGGTGTTTGGAGAGTACAGCTTGTACGAAAACTTTCCTAAGTATAACAACATAAGTCGAAATAGCCTTAGACCTTCAGCAGTCCCCTTTCCACAAACTTGGAAAAAGCAAAAGGAGACAGAATGCTCGATTATGGGAAGAGGTGGGTGGAAAAGCATTTGACTAGAAGGCAGGAGATGAGGATTTTCTCAGCTGAGCAACACGATGTCCCTGTGCTCATGGAGTGGAAGGCAGCCTTGCAGCAAGCAAATGCCTGTCTTACTGACCTCAATTAACATTCCTTCTGTTTGTGCCAGGATTGGGTTTTGCTCTTCAAGCCTCCTAGGTGCATCTTAGGTGAACAGCAGACAAATGTAAATGACCTCATTTTATCACTTGGACGGCGTGAGTGCCTCAGAGTCCACCTTTAACTAAATTAGAAGGCTGGAATGAAGAGCTATAGCTCTCTGTGTGGTCCATGGAGAGAACTGTACTCCTGGGGTGTCCTGAATTGCTCTCTGTGTGCTTCACAGATCATGTAGGAACATAGACTTATAGCTCAGCCCAACGCTAGTGTGAACTTGCTCTTCGCATGCAATGCATCTCAAGCCCAACCCTGAATTTGTGTCTTTTAAACTTGTTTTTAAAAATTATTTCTGGTGCTCTTTTATAGGAGAGATGTGTTTTATGGCTAGATAACAAAAAAAATTACAGAAATCACAAACTGGGTGTCACTTTGCCTCTGTAATTCATGAGGAGAGACTGTACCTATAAATCACAAAAATGTAATAGCTGCGACTGCAACCAGATAGAGCACTTGTGTAAGCTTGTAACCTAAAACTATAATCTGTGGTGGCCTAGAATTCAGGTTAAATACTGTGCCTATCACCATTATAGGAATAGACTGGCTCTGACAATAAGAAAAATGAATGCAAGTGCAGAGAAGGTCTTGAATCAATTTTCAATCTGCTTTTGTCTTGGTAATGCTTTTAACTGAAATTACACTGAAAAAAAGTGTATAAATGTACTGCTGAAATATAGGTCATCTCTGAAAACTATCAGATGGTAACTTAGCTTTCTCTCATCCAGCTTCCATATATTTGGAAGAGATACTTTTTTTCTGTACATGTAAACAGTTCGTTTTGGTTGCAAAATATTGAAATGCAACAAGGAAATAATAGACAAATCTGTTTCCCACTATGGGAGTGCTGCAGCTGCACAAATAACTTTGATTCGCGCTCACACTTTATTTCTGAAGTATTTTGAACCCTCAGCCATAGTCACATGTTCTATTCTGTTATTTATTTAATATGCCTTTGAATAAGTAAAGGAATTACAACAGGTTTCCTTCAATGTCAGCCTCAGCAAGCATCAGAATTCTTAGCCAGAGACCCATGTCAGTATATGAAATCCCTGCTAACCATAGTTTCAGAAGTCCATGATCTTTCATTATTTTATTACTTTATAGTTAAAGAGGATGCAGACAGAAGTTAAAAATTAGTATCTTGCTCACGGATCTTGATTTGTCTTCCAAATACATCCTTGCTTCTTCTGCCATGTAAGTTTATGGTGGACCCCAGCTTCTATTAAATCTCTCTGATACCCAAAATTCACATTTGTTGTTTGCATTACGGAAAACTTAATTTCACTTAGATTTAATTTGATCCATCCAAATGGATTTATTTTCACTATGGACCATGGGAAAGGACAAAAAGAGGTGCTTTCAAGTAGCATCATATAAAAAGGCTCACTCTGGAGAAAGTCCTGGTTCCAAAATACATAACTTCTCCCATGGCTGATTCCCCAGGTATTAAATACCTTTCTCTGTTGAAGTCCATTTTTCTGAGTGACATGGAATATCATCTTTGTTTGGAAAGCTTACCCTCACACTTGATAAGAGTCACCTCCAGAGATTAAGGACTTGTGGTTTTTCCCCATTTTTTGTCAGTGCCTGGTTCCTTATTGAGTAATCCTAGCTGCCTTCCTTACCCTCGAATTCCATGCTCTTGGCGCCGTTGTCTCAGCTCATGTGGGATGATGGCTGAAATATTTTCATATTTCCTGAAGTTCACTCAGGAATAGGGATTGAGTTGTGGTTATCTCTTCTGTCTCCTCTCTGGTTCTGATGATGAACTTGATGACGGCCCTAAAAATCACCCTTTTGATGGTCCTGCTTCTTCATCGTCTTTGCTCTCCCAGTCCTGCTTGACTGTTTTTGCTAAAACTTTTTTACTGAGTGACTTTAAAATTCTCGACTGCTGTAAGCGGTCTGCAGGACAAGGAAGGAAAAAAGGAAGGGAATGAAAAAATACATATAGCAATTGCTCACCTTGTGCTGACCAATGCCAGAACCCCCTTCCCAAACTCAGCCACCTTTCTTGGTAACTCCCCCAGTTTATATACTGGGCATGATGTTCTATGGTGTGGAATAGTCCTTTGACCCTTTTGGGTCACCTGTCCTGGCTGTGCTCCCTCCCAGTTCTCTTTTGTGCCACCTCCTCACTGGCAGAGCATGAGACAAGGAAAAAAAAGGCCTTGACTTAGGATAAACATAACTTAGCAAAACCCCCAAACATCAGTGTGTTATTAACACCACTCTCACTGTGAATCCAGAACACAGCCCTGTACCAGCCACTGAGAAGAAATTAACTCTACCCCACCTGAAACCAGGACAATATCCACCTCTGCTCTACCACCTGAGATAGCCGTCGCATTGTGTCCCAGTTTGGGGGTTTCGTGTTTGTTATTTTTTAGTACATATACAAAATGGATAGGCGTTTAGCAAAGATATGAGGTTGTTTATCTCCCTCTTTGGAAAAGTGCACTCAGAACACCTCTAATGACCGTGGCGTTCTGCTTAATGAGTAAATGGAGTGTTGGGCCATATCTGATAATGAAAAGGAGACAAGCTTAATTAACTTAGCACCCAACTAATCAGCAGTTAATGTAGCCCTGAAAATTGATAAGTTATTTAGTCTTGGAGGGTCAGAGCGTGCAGGCAGAGAAAGGGACAAGCTGGCCTTTATCCCTTAAGCCTGAAGCAGATATAAATGACCAACAGAAACTGATGTGGCCTAGAAGTTTTGGTCAGTGGTGTGCCCTTGATTTATGCTCTCTTCAGCCATCTAGAAACTGTTTATAATTCCAATTCTAATTTATAATTGTTAGCTGATAGCCTGCAGGCAGTTGCTCTGGAGGATCTCTTGGCTTATGAGCAAAACTGCCCTGCCACTGGTGGACCAGCAAGTTAGATTGGGTTCACATTAAAATAAAACCACCTAAAAGAGTGTTTTTCAGTTTACCCTGTGTGAATATCCCACATGGGCTCCTGGGATTTTATTTAAAGAAAATATTAAGTTACAGTGCCTGACAGGACACCTGCAAATATCTCTGCCCTGATTTCACTTTGCTGCAGACAGTGATTCAGAATTAAATATAAGATAATCTCTTCCAAAATCTTTCCCTCTCAGCAGGGATTTTTCTATTGCTCAGAGGAATGACTTAGTATTTGGAGCCCAAACAGTGATGTTTGAAGAAGAGGCCATCAATTTAGTTCCCTGCACCACAAGGGATAATCAATGGAAATCTTGCTTCCACTGTTCATGTTCAGAAATCACAGATTAACAAAGGACGTATTTTGTACAGCAAGAATCCTGTTGTTCCACTTTTTCCATTTTATGAGAGCTGGGCTTCTTTTTAGCAAATTTTTTTCTTAATTTTAAAATGGTAAATGGTTTTCACACAACATCTTGATCAGCAAGTAGCAATTATGAGGATTTTTTTTCCTCAGGATTTTTACATTTATTGGAACACCAGAGAGCTAAATGTGTTAAATGAAACAGTAGCTACATGCCCTGAATCAGGAGGAGCAGCAGCAGTGCTTGGATGTTGGTTCCTCAGCCTTTGAATTGCTGCCTGGTCCCTGATTTTAGCAGCAGGTGTCTTTAGAGGATGCTGGACTTGCCATACTTTTCACTCCAGGAAAGCAGTCCTGGGGCATTGCAGGTCTCCCAGTGGGATGGATGGGAGTGGGGAAGATGAATCCTCTGCCTCCATGTCAGGCTTGTGATTCCTTACAGATTTACCTGTCATGAAATCCCTGCAGATACAACTTCTGCTTTCTTCTTGTTAAAAGACTGGACATCCTACACACAGTCTTGATAAACGAGGGAGAAACTGTTCAAATGCAGTCTGCATTCAACTTTCTCCTTTGTCTCTTTTCACCTGCTTGCTAGTGCTGTCTGTCTTTAAAAATCATCACAGATATAAAACAATGGAAAAGTGTTTTATTTTTTATTGTGTACGTGCTAGACTACTCCTTTCAGCTTTTGATTTCAGTGTTAGGCTTTAGACATGATCTTTAGTGAATTCAGGCTCTGCAGACCTACCCTAAACATATTCTGAATATATTGCTCCAAATAAAAATCCTTGATCTGTCATCATCAAACTTCCTTTAAAGTGGCTTTTAACCTGCTCACTCTACCTCACCTTATGCATCAGCTGTGAGGGGACCTGTGCATCAGCTGTGAATCTTGGCAAACTTCAGGAGCTTGGGAATTTGCTTGTGGAACAAAAGGGGAGATTTGCCAACCTCCTGCTGCAAAGCATCCTGTAGCCTTTCAAATGACAGATTTCTCTTGGCAGCGTTGGATTTCTTGTGCAGTCAATAATGTACCCCAAAGGTATTGACAAAACATCCTGTCCTCTAAGATGAGTGGTTATTATAGTGACGTCTGAAGAGATTTCAGCTTTTTGTCAGATCAGTACTGCAAAGTGTACATAGACACTGACTGAACTGTTAGCAGTTTTTGTAAAGAAAACTAATGGGGTTGTTATAGCAGTGGTGACCTAGGAACAAAAGCAAGGTAAAGATTGCATGCAGAAACAGTTTTAGACTTATAACTAATTCTGTCCTGTAAAGTTTCTACAGTAAATAATTGCTGCTATTAAAAATATTTGGAGCGCAGAGTAGAGATTGTCTGTAAACACCTGTAAATATGAAAGTTGCTTTAGGACAGCCTTTGGGAGGAATCCAGTTGCAGCCTTTGTGTTTCAGTTGTTACTATTCACCCGCTCTGCTTTGCTAACCATCATTTTAACCAAGTCACAATGGATGTGGGAAGTGCTGGGCACTTTGTTCTGTCACGCTGCGCTGGGTTAAATAAGTGTGTTGTGGAGAACGGCACTGAGGAAAACACTGAATGGCATGTTTTCCTTAGATATTTTTAAGGATTCTGTCTCTGTGTTCTGTAGTGAACACAGCGTTCATCCAGCCTGCTCGGGGTGGTGGTGGCCTCTCACCCAGCTGTGCTGCTGGTGCTCGCTGTCCCCATGCTGGTGTTGAGTGTGTTCTGCCAGACTCTCGTGATCCACCCTCCGTGGGCATCAGTGTTGATTCTTACGGGTGAAATGGATTGTAAAGGAGGAATCTCTGTGTTGCCTTTTGGTTGTTTATCACTTTGCACAGCCTGAAAACCAGGTTGATTTCCCATGATATTTGATGCTCAGCTTGTAGGGCTGGTGAAAATAGAAGGGCAGGCAAGGCTGTTGCTGGAGAGAATCAGGAAGGAGGGCACTTGACTGACACCAGCATCCAGCTGTGACACAGCTTGGCTGCATCCCTCTGGAATTTCCATGGTGCAGGAGGGCGTTGGGCTGGTCTGGGCTTGGGTGCCTGACTTGGCCCACCTGTGCTTCAATTTCCTTCCCTTCCTGTGAAACTTTCTTTAATTGAAATTCCAAGCTGAAGGAAGGGAAAGTAGCATGTCAAGGGAGCTGTGCCTCCTACAGGGACAAGAATACAGAAACCAAAACGTCTTGGATGCCTTCAGCGTGCTGTGGTCTTCTTCTGCAGCAGCAGCTGATTTGAGATCAGAAATCAGGTCTTTCAAGATGGACTTGATAATGAGGTGAGAATGATTTCTCTTGTCTCTAGGAGGACTTCCTTCTGTGGGTGTGGGGGGAAAACCCAAATATGCAGCCAACTGTAAGACAGGAAGTAGGGAGGGTGTTTTTTTTTTTTTGCACTGTGTGTCAGCAAACCTCAAGTGAACACCAACTCCTGAAGTGAGTGAGTTCAATGGTTACAGAGGGTCTGATAAGGATTGAGTTATGATTAACCCTTAGGTGTCCCAGGTTGGATTTGAGAGCACATATTCTGTGTCCCATATGCTTTTCTCTCAATTTGTGGTCTTTCTGTTTGCTTCACTTGGCTAAATGAGCAAAACTCATTTCAATGCAAAAAGAACCACGTGAACTCTTTAGAGGCAGCCTGATTGCAGAGAGAGAGCAGTTGTTCTCTGTCGATATGAAATCTTATTTAGAAAACTTACATCCAGTATTATTGGTTTAGAATCATATGCAAGTGTGTATGTATAAACATATGTATGGATGTGTGTATATAGATATAGTTTCTGTTTGCACAGCATGGTTCCTGAGCTCTCATGTTGTCATAACACCATTTCCTTAATAAAGGGTGTTTTCATATGGGTCTGTACCTTTCTGTATTAATTCAAATTAAACATCGCTGATTAAAGGGTGTAATGTCAAAGATGAGCTCCCATAAGTCCTTAATTCCATATTAATCCATCCTTCTGGTTGCCTCATTTGTGAGTAGTGCCATTTCTAAGTCTGGTCACACCATCCCATGGCTGCACACCTGTTCTGAACCTCTTCAGCTCCTTTCAGCTAATAAATGCCCAAATTTCCAGCTAGAGACTTGCTATTAGTTTGCAAATATTGCAGTTATGACTTTGTGTGGGGTGTTAAGTGGCTTTTAGCTGATTGGAGGGGTAAGTTAGGGAGGAAGCTCTTTTCAGTTTGCTCTCTCAATAGGTTGTTTCCTCAAAGATAGGTTTTTAGCATAAGATGCAGTAATTTGCCTACACAAAATGTCCTGTTAATTTAGAGGAACTAAATATGGAAAAGACTCCCACTTACATTGTCTCATTTATTCTGTTCCCTAAATGCCCCAGTTGGATTTCTAATGAAGTATTTCCTCTAGCTGTCAGGAAAGTTTACATTGTGATCATAACTTTGTTTCCTAGCAACTCTGCATCCTCTTGCTCATAAAGGAGGGTGGCTTACAGTTTTAATTATTGTAATTCTAAGCCATGGCCAATGAAAAGCAAATGCTGTGGAAGAATAAATGTCATCCATACTTTAAAGAGAAAGTAAAAAGTTCACATCGTAGTTATCTCCCTTAGCATTGCAGTTGTTTTTGATAAAATGAGTATTTTTTTAATATGACCTTTCATTTAAAATTAAATTTTTCAGTTATTGTTGGCAATGTGGTTATGACCATTTGGTTTTGGGGCTAGAGACCAGTGCACCAAAGGATGTCAAATGGACTGCATCCCTGCTCTGCAATACCCACGTAATTCCAGTCACTGAAATATTTGAAGCAGTCCCTGTATTGTGATATTTTCTTAGCACGTCACACGTGTAAAATATTATGTATTGAAGTATTTTTCTCCACTCTCTCTCGCTTCATTATGTCACTAGCATGTTTTGAAAGTGGAAGTTGCAATCCATTTTTTTTTAGCCATATTACAGGCAGCATATGGATGGCAGGCATGTGGGAATTATGCTTCCTTGAAATTTAGGAAGTGTTAAACATCTGATTTATATCTGAGATTTCCAAAGTGACTAATGCAACGGCATGGAAACAAAGCTAATAGGACAAGAGGCAATGGGCAGAAACCTATGCACCCAAACATGAGAAAGAACTTCTTTAATGTGCACTGTCCAAGCACTGGAAGAGATTGACTGAAGAGGCCGTGGAGTCTCCCTCACTGGAGATGTCCCAGAACCACCTGGGCACAAACCTGTCCCGTGTGCTCTGGGATGACCCTGCTTCAGCAGGGAGGTTGGACCAGATGACCCCTCTGTGGTCCCCCCCAGCCTGACCAACTCTGTGAAACTTAGGTGAAAACACTGCTGAAAAAAGGGATTGACTGCACAATGTAGGAGATGCCATGATGTTTTATGGGAATAATATATTTAACCTGGGGTCTTGTTTTCAGTAGAAATGATAACAAAGGGGAATGGCCTTCTTTTTGGATTTCAACACCACAGCAAAAAAAAATACTTCTAGGAAATACTTTCTTCTTTATATATTCTGCTACTCTAGTAATACCTTAATTCTTATTTATTTTAAACAACTGCTCCCAAACCTTTTCTGAGTTTCTTAATGGAATAAATTTGTGTTTCATCTTGCTCTTTAAACACTACCCTACAGAAACTCTCTCGTGTGTGTACTTCACAATTGTGCCTAATTATGAGGTCATATATTTCCTCCATGGATTTATGACTCATGAAATTTGTAAGATGGGTGGCATTAAAAGCAAGCTGATATTAGCTCAAGATTTTCTACTTTAAAGTGGCTCTGTGTGTTGTTCACATTTTGTCATCCAAATCCTGATCTGAATAGAAAGTATTAGTTATAGTATTGGTTTTCAAATGCTTTTATTTGTGGTATCTTACAAGCTTTGTTATCACTAATGCATCTCTTTTCAAGGTGAAGTAATGTCTTCCAAGGGGAATGGAGAAACAGAAACATCAGGATAAAACAAATACTAATTTGAAATTCTTAAATGAAGTCCCCACAGACTTGATCTTTCTATGCCTACGACACAGAGAACTATGCACCTTCAAAGCAGACATCAATGCCAAAACTTAGAGGGAACCCATGGCTGCAGCTGCTGCAGGGTTTCTGCACAAAAGGGTTTTGCTATGACGGCTTCATCCCTCAGCAGCCTCATTCCATGCAATGGCTCATCCATCCAAAAACTGCAAAGGCTGAACAGAAATTCTGCTGATCCCAGTGTCAGGTCATCTTCAGTGTGAATGAATGAAGCTGTCCCTTAGCAACAAAAGGCTTTCATGGAGTGAGCAGTTCCTCTACTAATTAGGGAGGATGTGCACCTTGCCAGTGAGGCTGAGCAGTACTTGGTGCTAAGGGAGGAAAGGTACAGTATAGAAACCATGAGCTGCAGTTAATGCTGAGGGGAGAAGCACAGGCTTGTTCCAGCACAGCTGCTGCCTTGGTGGTAGACTCTTAACCTCTTGATAAACACATTTATCCCCACAACACCCAGGTAAAACAAATCATTGCTTTTATTTCAGCTGTACAGGTAAGGATGTGAAGCAGAATTGAAGCTGTGTAAGAAAGTGTGATGAAACAGACAAGTGCTATGTGTTCTTGAATTCCTCAGTTGTAATTACTGTAATTAGTGTCCCTTTGCTTCTAGTAGCCTTGTCACCATCCTTTCCTCTGTCCTGCTACCTCAGTCCCAGTGCTCTGTGCTCCTTTGCCTTGCTGCTCTGCAGGGCACTGCACTCAGCCCTGCCCGGGTGCTGCAGTTCCCTGCCTTCAGCTGTTTAATTTGCTGTACACCACAGTTCCAGCCTTTTGTTTCCTTTAGCATGTTTCTGATGTACAGTGGAACTCTTGCTCACCATTAAAGGGTTTTCAACTCTGTTTCCTGAAGAGGCAGCACTATTGCAGGGGTGCTTGGTCTTGTGCCTGCCATCATTCTTTGCACTGTAGCAGTTTCACAGACAGGATGTGGCTGTAGAGGGAAGCTCTGGTTCTGCAGGAACTCATGTGTTGTACTTACAGCACCACCAAGACTTCTACTTGTTGAAACTGTGTTACACCATAATTTTTGAAGTCGAGGATTAAAATTTGTCTCCTAGGTATGAAAGTTTTAATGGCTCTGACTATTTTGCTTCAATCTTTTTTTTCCCCCCTTACTTTGACTGAGTGAAGTTTTACAACATGACTGCTCATCGGAATTTGTAACAAGGTAATATTGTAGGGAAATGAAGAGGGGTAATACCTCTGCAAGTGCTGTCTTAATGTGATGAAAGACAAGTTTTTTAAAACTCCTTTAAATAGGTATCCTGTAGGCATTTCTCTTGTCACTTTCATTCTGCTGTGTGGAAATTTAGATACAAATCACCTCCTTTTTTTCTTTTAAACTTTAGGTAGTTGCTACAACACTGGGGTAAGACACTGAAATATGTCAATTTCTGCAGCTTTATACAGTGGGAAATTTATAGGATAATATCAACTTTACCATCAGCATTCCCATCCACACAGTCTTTCACAGACATGAAAAGAAAATAATCTCTTCCAGACAAAATTACAGCATGCTTGTAATTGCTTTATGTCTCAAATAGCTTGTACAGCTTCTACAATAACCAGAAATAAGGTGGCATATTTCAAAAAGGGCTTTGAAAACTCCTTCAAAAGTCTTCTCAGAAGCTGGGAGGCAGACAGCACTGGCCCAAAGGCACAATGTTCTATCCAAATGCTCCATCTCCATCATCATCTCATCTCAATTTTGGTTCTTTTTTTGCAGTGACAGGACATCTCAAGTACTTTTGTTACATCTGTGATGTGTTTACTCAGCTGAGCAGCCAGTGCTTTCAAATTACCACCCATTTTCTGGTGCTTCTATTTTCATGGCTAGTAAATCAAACACAATTTTTTTGTGCTACTGTTTTCTGGGGGGTTTTTGTTTGGGGATTGGGTGGTTTTTTTGGGTTTTTTTTTGGCTGTTTGTTTTTGTTTTGTTTTGGTTGTTGCTTTTTGGGGCGTTTTTGTTTGTGTTTTTTTTTTTTTGTTTTTGTTTTGTTTTGGTTTTTTTGTTGTTGTGTTTTGGCGGTTTTTTTTGTTTTGTTTTTCTTTGCCAAAACCATCTATCTCTGTACTCTCCCATCTCTTAAACCAAGCTGCAGTTTTGGATGCTTGAGACCCGTGAAATTTCATGCATGATTTCTGGTGTAACAACAAATTGTGCCTCGTTAGAGAACTTCCAGCAACTTCCTGCGGTGTTGCATCCTCTCACAGATGCTTATTCTCCTGCTTGTGATTGTGAACAGAAAGTAATTTCTGTTACTGTCCCTTTAGACCACTCTGAAACATTTTAAAGCCAGGTATTTGATCACATAAGCTGGCACAATACCTCCCCCACTGCAAAATCCTGCAGCTGAACATCAAACAGGACTAATTATCTTTCAACTATCTGAAATTACTGGTTTTGTGATTTCTTCATTTAAGCTAGAGCTGAGGAAACGTTCTTTGTTGCTGAATTTAGTCAGGAGGAGTTGATGGAGGGGAGATGAAACTTGCATAGCTTTGATTTCATCATGACTTACTGTACAGAGCAGAATCTATTCAATTATACTTGCAGAGTAGTATAGGTGTGATTTACAGACAAAGGACATTTTTCTTCAGAGTTTTAAACAATTTCTGGTAAAAATAGGTACCATTAACTCTCAGGATCTCAAAGACTTTGGAAAATGAGACTACAGCGCCCAGTGCTGAAATTCGTTCTTCACAAACATCACTGAAAGAGCTTTGTGGTTTTCCTGTTTCCTGGTTTGTTTGGAGTTTTTCAAAGATGTTTGGCTATTGTGGAAGAGTGTGAGTAGGTTGTCCTTAAAGACCAAAGCTGTAATAGTGAGCAGTCCTGCTCAGTCGTGACTGCTGTGAATGACTTTTGGGTCAGCATGGCAGGGAAGTCCAGTGCCTGAAGAGAGAGCCACTTTCCTACAGCTTCAGATGGAGGTGGTCTGACTGTGGTGTGGGCTCATAATCTGCTACATACAGGCAAGAAAGCATGGGGGTAAAATGCTCAGTTTAAACAGATAGCATTATTTAGAGCGTCTGTAGATACTTCTGAATTGCACAATGTATTGGGTTTGCATGGCCAGGTTTTGGTAGCAGGGGGGGCTGCAGGGGTGGCTTTGAGAAGCTGCCAGAAACTTCCCCCATGTCCAGCAGACCCAACACGAGCTGGCTCCACGATGGAATCAGAAATGGTGATAAGACCTCTGTGATAACACATTTAAGAAGAAGAAAAAAGAGTTATTGGGCAGAGGTAATTGTGGCCAGGGAAGAACCTCCCCCAGCTCCTGTAATGTTTGCAATATGCTCTCTTTTTATTCTCTTTTCCCTTTCTATTATTCCACCCATTTATACTCAAGTGCTTCTGAAGAGTAGTCTAGGATCTAGCATGAGATTTTCCCACTTTGCTAGTACATTAAGGTTTTTCCCAGTAGGTGTTTACCATTTGTTGTAACAATCTAAAGGCAATTTTTCTTTTTCATCCTCGCGATCTGGCTGCCAAACAGAAATACCTATTATTCACGTGGTGTTAGTCATGTGGGCTGAGAGATCTGGACCAAAAGATGAGTAGTGCAGGGAGAGCTTTGTGTAAAGAACACCGGGGTGACAGTCACACCTTGTGCTGTGCTCCGGTCACAACGAGCAGGATCCACATCATCCACCACTGTATTTGCACAGCAGTGATGTCTTTTTTTGAGCTCCAGCCAGCTGAGACATTTTATAGTCAGGGAAAGGACATGGATGCTTTTAGGTCATGATTTGTCTGACCTGGTTTAGATCGGGTGGGTGCTGGGACAAGATGATTCATGCCCTGTGAATTCCTGTTTTTCTCCACTGGCTGGAAAGAGAACCAAAGGTGACTCTTGCAGATTTAGACATCAGCGTTTGGCGTTATCCTTCCTAATCAGTTTGTCATTGTGAATTTAGCAATATCTTCCTTCAGAAAATGAAGCAGCATATATCAAGGAACGAAATGAAGATGTAGTTTTGCATGTTCATAAAAGTAGAGGCAGAAGTTTGTTGGTATTTGTGGAGTTCATAGTAAAAATGCAAAAAGGGGGAATAAAACTTTGCGGTGAACTTAGAAAATGTGGAACAATTTTCAGCTCTTTGTTTCCTGCCTCACTTGAGACATCTTTGCAGTGTGTCATGTTGGCTCATGCCAGGAATGGGACTGCTCTGTTTTTTACTGCATGCAAGGAATGTGTTTGCTTTAGCCAAAAGTAATTTCAAAAATCCAGTACAGCTCTTTCACGCCTATCTTTTAGCAATGGAATTCAGCAAATCAAGTAAAATGGGTATTCGTGGAAGAGAGGGAGGGATATTACAGGTTATTTCAGAAATATCTTTTATCCTGTTTTGTTTTCTTGTTATTTACTGGGTACTGAAGAAAATACTTTGAACCTAGTGAGAAATGTGTTATCATAGGTGGTATGCAATGAATTTGTGGCTGAAGAGCAGATTTTTTTTTTCCTCCTCCTGGGGATGGTAGGATAATATCTGAGGAGGGAAAAATTTTAACCATTCCAAAGTAAAGTGGATATGCCAGGAGGATTAATGAAGGTAAAGGGGTTTATTCTTAATGGATTTAAGAAAAGAGATAGTGCTTTTCATTAAAAAAAAAAAAACCTGTTGATGAAAATGAAAGTAAATATTTCTGTGTGGAAGGGAATAACTTGTATGAAAATGTTGCCAGCAAAGGAGCAAATGTTTCATACAAAAGAAAATTTTACCTGCTGCTCAGCCACTCTAATTACATTAGTTTTTAGTCACCTATCAGTAAGACAGCTGTTAACTTTTCTTCCTCTTTAGGCATCAAGTTGAGCAAAAGATTTCAAAGTTAATTGTTTAATGTAGCTTCCTCTGTGGTTTCTAGATGTTCCATTGAGATCTTGGTAACAGCAAGAGGAAAAATAAGGTGCTGATTTCACTGGTACTAAGCTCTTCTCTCACTTATGTTTTTTTATGACTCCTGTTTGTAGTTCAGTGCAGGCGTTAGAAAATGTGACATATTGGGTTTGTTGAGAATTGATTTATTCTTAAATGTATTGTACAAAACATGAAAAGAGAAAATTATGGAGACTGAACATATGTATACTGAAAATGACTCCTTGATTATTGCTCATTAATAAGATGTTAATACCAATAATGGTTGCCTTGATTAATTTCCTGCAAGATGTGATGGGCATCTGGTTGAAAAGTTGCTGTCACTTCTGATAAGATCACAAATCCTTTTGCCTGTTTGATGGGCAGGTGTTGTAGATGAAGACAGAGTAGGTGAATGTTTTAGCTATTTTTTGTTAAAATAGCTGTGAATTAAATTCATCAGGGTTTTCCATGATGACTCTGACAGTAATGTGGAGTTGTAGAGAGTACTTCAGGTTTTATACCACTGCTTCAGAACAGCCAGGTTTTGGAGTTTGTGATCCTTGCGCCCTTGCCCTTGAGGAAACCTTTCTTATTCAGGTATCTTAAGTCAATCAAAATATCACTTGCACTGGGAATTCTGAATATTTTTTTATTATTATGTTACTTTGTGAAAGCTCTCCAAACATGGAAGCCACCTGCTGAAAGGACAGAAGGGTGGATGCCTCTGACACTGGGGAGTGCCCTGGTCACAGGTGCTGGACTGTGCCCCCCAGGAGGCAGGAGGTGGCCTTGGTCTTGTTCTCAGTTTTGGTTTTAGCTCTTTTAGGTGGACTGTCTTGGCTCTGGCACAAGACTGTGGGTGAGAGGGTGCTTTCTGTGGGGAGCATAAGCAGGGCCAGCCCTCTCAGGTGGTGGGGTGGGTGAGACTGCAGCCAGGGAGGGAGATGGGAGTTCCCTGCAGATGCTGTAAGCCACAGCAAGGAATAGTGCTGGACCCAGTGGGATGGCTGGAAGCCCCCTGTGAGGATAAGGGGCTGGACTGAGGTTGGGGCTGCTCGTACAGGTGATGGTGAACTTGGGAAGGGGGGCTGCTTGCCTCCACACCCTGGGAAAAGAGGAAGAAGTTCTCAGTTCTGTGTAAATCTCACCATGCTGTTATCTTTTTTTTGAGGAAATGCAATATTTTTGGTTTGGGGTTGTCACCAGTTGGATTAATTAGAGTGATTACTTGCAACTGAGTTTTATTAATATCTAGGCTTTCTGTAATCTTTTATCTTATTACAAATGTGTATTTGATTAGCTTCCTACTTCATAAGGCTGCTCAGTCAACTATTTCCAAGGCTGCCTTTTGAGAGGAAAAAAAACCTGGCAAATCACGTCATGGCTGTTGCATGGAATTACACAGAAGACCCTGCTGGACTGAGCCCTTCTCTTTCCACTTCACAGAAGATTGATTTTTGTGATCCATCTCTTCTGATAAGCCACGCAGACAGACCTTGTCCTGTAGCTCTGTACACGGGCACATCACGATGGGAAAACCCAGCACATAGAACACACAGCTATGGGGACACCCAGGCAGGGGCTGGTGGCAGCACTTCTGTGCCTCTGTTCGATGGCTCTGTGGCTCACTTTGCACAGAGAGCTGAATACAACCAGCAGAATCTTTGAAGAGTGTGAGCTTTAAATGCTGTAGCTCATATTTGAGTGCTTTGTCTGTGTTAGGAATATTTAGGTTTTGGATCTCAGTTTTGATCTTGAGAATCTGCAACCAGAGCCATCTGTTGGTCCCTGTTCTAAGTTTTTTCTAGTAGAAATGAGAGCTCTTTCCCAATATACGTGTTACAAATGTTGTGACAGCATGAACCTGCGTGCTTCTGAATCCAAATGCGTTTAAACCAGTACTTTATATTGTTTGTGAAGACCATATATTCTCTTACAGTCTTAATAATTATAGGCTATACACACCTGCATTGGCATTGCTGCTGTTGTGCTTTCTGCTTATCTAAATGAGAATTTAGCAGGGAAAAAAAGTAGGGATTTAGTGGGCACTGCAGCCAGAAGGTGCCAATAGATCAATAGTGGAACTCAAGCTATTTCTATTTTTATACTAAATCGGTGTGGTGGGTTGACCCCAGCTAGCAGCCGAGCTCCCACCCAGTAGCTTGGTCGTTCCCCACAGCAGGATAGGGAAGAGAACTAGAAAATTAAGAGGGGGAAACTTTTGGGTCAAGGTAAAGACAGCTTAATAACAGAAACAAAGCTGAGTGCAAGCAAATCGAAGCAAGGAGTTCATCCATTGCTTCCCATCAGCAGGTAAATGTCCAGGCAGCTGCTGGTAAGTGGTGCCTCATCACAAATAGTGGCTGCTTGGGAAGAAAAAGCCATAAACACAAATGTTCCTGCCTCTTTCCTTTCCCCGGGCTGTAATTTCTGAGCACAATGATATATGGTATGGGGTATCCCTTTGGTTAGATCAGGTCAACTCTCCTGGTGTTGTTCCCTTCCACATTCTTACATCACGGGGGGCAGAGTGGAAGGGAAATCCTAACTTCAAAACCTCCTTCCTGCTGTGCATGTGCTGCTGAGCAATAGCCAGGACACTGGTGTGTATTGACATGGCTTTGGACATTAAATCCAAAGCACAGCATCCTGCAGGCTCCTACGAACACTGTTAGCTTTGTCCCAGGCAGACTCAGTGCAATTGTGTCTAATTGAGCAGTTATTTTGCTGTCTGTTTATTAGAGCTCTACCTGGTAATTTGGCTTTCCTGCACTTCTGCTCACATTCAAAGCTCTGTCAGTGTTTTCTGTTTGTCTCCTTGAAAATTACTTACCTTTTTTCTTGGAATCTGTCACTTAAATAACCTGCAGCTCTCCCTGCCAGTTGCTGCTTGTCTGATCAAGCTGCACCCACTGAGGAAAGAGAGGATGTGTCTGATAAATCGAGACAGATGGGGTGGTCTTGTCACAGAGGCTATGGAGAGTGGCGACTAAGCAGATTAAACTTGATGAAGTCATTGACAGGCTCGCACAATTAACATACCGATGCGTATCTTTCTTGCTTCCGTCTGCCAGCATGCCTGATTTGTTTCATTACTGTGAAATTCACTTGACATCCCGGGCTGATTTGGTGCCACAATTCACCTGCTGTGCTACTCATGCTTTTTGTGAAACAAACCCTTTGAAATAAAGCTATTTGAGTACTGTGCCATGATCTTTTCATCTTCAGAAGTAGTTTTACAGGCCTTAAAATTGCAGTAGCAATGAGCTCAGTATTAAAGTAGCCAGTGACTTAAAGGTGTTTAAGTCCTGTCAGATATTCATCTTCATAAATGTGAGTAATCATCGTCTTAATGGTTTTAAGAATTTTTTGTTCATTTTGAAACCATTAAAGAATAGCAGTGAGGCCTGATGTTGCCTGAGGAGCATTAGCTGCTGCCAGGATGCTCAGACCAGAATTGTGAACCAGTCCTGTAGCAACTTGTTTTTCACATGCAAGGTAAAGCAGGGTCACTGTTCACTGTTGCTCAGAAGAACTCTGTCATACAAATTCTGGAATTATTCCTCTGTTTTAAGTGCAGTGAATTCCAAGAGTACAGTGATAGAAAATAAGTTGCTTTGTTACAGCTGTTGTAATTTAAAAATATTTCCAGTTGCTAGCTGTGATGGGTTAAGTTTCACTTATTCACTGAGATCCTTAATTGCTGTATTTTTAAATGATTACATGTTTGGTTAATAAGAAACATTGATAAATAAATAATGTTGATCAAGAACTGCTGGCTTGTTTGGGAAACACTTAGTCATATCACTGCTTGGTAACTCCTCAGGGAGCAGTCAGCTAGGGATGGCTCAGCAGGAGTTTGCTTTCACCTGAATTAACTGTGAAAGCCTGTAGAGAAAAAAAGGCCAAACCTTGGGGAAATGATTATTTCATCTTTGCAGTGTCTTTATCTCTCTTTGCAGCTGAGCTGAAATATGTTTTTCCTTATTTCAGGTATTATTTTGGTTTTTAAGTTAATCTCCAGTAATACTAGTTTCATTCATGGCTCCAGCTCACAGGCACAAGGGGTGAGGGCAGCTTTGGGGGTTGGGTGACCTATTGCTGTGAAACCTTTTCTTTGGGTGTTTTCACAGGACACCCCAAGAGTCACACCATGTGCCTGAGAGCATTGTCCAAACACTTCTTGAACTCTGTCAGGTTTGGTGCTGTGACCCCTTCCCTGGGGAGCCTCTTCCAGTGCCCAACCACCCATCTGGGTGAAGAACCTTTCCCTAGTATCCAACCGAATAAATCTGTGATTTCCCTTTTTCCTCGTCCTTTCTTTTTTTTTTTTTTTTCCACATTTATGCCATCTTTTTTATTAGTTTTTGATTTTCTAAAATTTTAAACAGAAGACCGTCCTGTAGCCCAAGAAGCTCCTGTTTTTTCTGAACATGGCCAAGTAAGAAGTCAGCTACAGGATTTTAAACAGCTGGGGAGAACTTTTCACTACCAGGCCAATGTCTATCTTGAAGTTAGGTCTAAAAACTTCCGGGTTTTAATGTTAGAAGTTCTTGAAAATGTCACTATAATGTCCACAAAAATTCATACCCTTACATGTTGGTGGTTTTGAATGAAAAGCTCACCCTGAACATATCAGAGTGGATCTGACTGAAATGTCTCTATGCAATAGAAGCACATGAATAAAATCTTGTTCAAGTAGTCAGTGGCTTTGTCCTTGTGAAAGCTGGGGATATGGCCCTGCAGTCTTACAAGAGCACTTGGAACTACTAGAACTCTGTATTCAAACAGTTCTGCCCCTGCTTTTATCCCTCAGTGCGGCCCTTACTATTTATTTGTCTCAGGACTATCAAGAAAAACAAAGTCTGGAGGAGAAAAAGAATACCAGTAGAAATAATGTTTAGAAGTTTTCACAGTCTGGGGTCCACACAGAGGAGCTGATCTCTGACTCTGTGGTTACTTAACGTGCCAAGCCTTGCAGAAGCTGAATAAAGCTTTATATAGTAAGTGGAAAAAGACAAAAGATATTGTACAGGTGGTGGATTAATTTGAGTGATTATCCCAAGACAACAGTATTATGGCTTCCATAATCTGTTTATTTTATGTTTTGCCTTTTGAGTCATAATCAGGGAACATTCAGGCCAGCCTATGTGTTAGATGGATCTCTAAAGAAAAGGAAGAGAAGCATTTGGAGATTATTGAAGCAATTAGCATTTCACTTTTTTCCAGTGTGTCAAATATCTTATTTCCACAGAAACTTTGGCTTTCTGTTGTGCCAAACTATCAACTAAGATAGTTCTTCATTGAATAGCAGGACCCCAAATTTACATTTATAAATGCATTATAAATAACCAGATAACTTCAAGCTAGGGAAGCCCTTCCAAATTTATATCATAATTAGCAAGCTGCTTTTTATTTTGGTTTTGAAGCTCATAAACCACCTTGCAGGTGTGTGGAGTGAGATGCTAGCTTGAACTCTGTTCTCACCAGTGTCTCTTGCAGAAAGCCAAACACTGACCTTTTCCTGCCTAAATTTGGAGACAGCGGGTGAGTGCTTGTGCAGTGACTCCTAACTAATCTTGGTGAAAAAAATTGTAGAAGAAGATTCAAGGTTAGAACTGCTCCCATTCAATTCAGCTTCCTAAATTTGAGGAAGCAAAAAAACTTCACAGATGAATTATGCTAAACATTTAGGTGCCAAGCTTTTGGGAGTCCTAATGTTGATCCAAGTCATGACATTAAAATATTTCCTTCTCTATTAGTACTTCTTCCATTCTAATTTTTTAAAAATATTATTACAGTTTGAGTCAGCTTTCAGACTTTGCTGATAATCTATCAGGAGATTTATTTTAGATAGTCTCAAATCTTTTAGGATAAACTATATAAGTAGAAGCAAACAAGGAGAAAGACCAAATTAAAAGTAAAATCAATCCTCATGCTCCTCTATTCTGTTCAAAGGATCTGTATCAAGTTTGGGTTGCTTTATGAATCTTGATTCCAGCTGAGCCTAATATGCCCACATTTCTAAAAGGGGACCTGCCTCAGAAGAGCAGAGGCACAGATAATGGGGGGATTTAGGCTGAGGATGTTTTATAGCTTCAGAGAAGACTTCATTGGGAACTATATTACATGTTGCTTTGCTTTTTGTAACTTTTTGGTTACTGGTCTCTGTCTGATACGAGAAGAAAATCTTTGGGCCCAAACTCCATGTTTTCTGCTGCTTAATCACACACACACCAGGGAAGGGAAGAAAAAGGAGTACAAATGGAGTAAGAAAACTGGTGACCTGTGGGAAACACAAAAGGTGGAAAGGCTCTTAGGTGTGAGAAAACAGCAGGTTTTAGAGATGAAGCTAGAAAATTTAGGTTGAGCTGTGGCTGTGGAAAACATGAAGATAGAAGAAGATACAATTACATAGTAGGCAAGGACATTAAAACAATGGTTGGAGTTTCTAGGCTTGGCTGAAACAGGTCTTAAGGCTGCAGAAAGTATGCTTAGTAAGATAGGTGAGTTTCAAGTTAATAATGGAACATTGTTCATTATTATATAAGGCGTACAAGTGAACATTGTTCGCAGCAGATGTAGGTGTGCTTTTAAAGATTGGTTAGAACAGTTGTCTGTAAACTTTAGAATCATGCTATTGGCTAAAAAACTTTTAAGAATGCTCTGTAACAAGGAAATCCTTGGTTGCCTGTGGCAGCGTGGAGCTTGTAGCATCTCTTGTGTCTCATCCCTATGTGTGAGACTGATGCCTGAATAAAATAATAAAAGGCCCCTGGAATGTCCACCCGGGCTCCCCGTCCCATTTGCCACCTATGCTGACAGGGACCTGACAGTTTTATTTTCAATCAGCGTGACAGACGTGTTGCTTGTGCTCCTGTGTCTCCAGCTGGATTGTGCATAGATGGATAACCCCAATACTGCTTGAAGTCCTGTTAAGGAGAGAAATCTGCCCTGTGGTGTCTGGTGGCAAAGGACACTAGAGCAGGCAAAGATAGGTTGGGTGTGTACAGAGCACACTGGCTCATCTCATTCTTTCTTAACCCAGCTGTAGCTTCCTTCTAATAAAGGAAACATGCCCAAGAGATGACTGAGAAACATCAACAATTGTTCCTTTATCTACTTCTGTAGAGATGGTTGTGGATACAGGCTTTCTTTCAGGAGTTCTCAGTGTGTATTCTGCATGGATTTGGGAGATACCTTTTGGGTTGTACTCTTTGCATTGTATGCTGGCTGTTTGTATTGTCAAGCGAGTACTCTTCTGCTATTTTGGGATTACTTTCAGCTGGTAAATATTGCATGTTCTTTTACTGAGATGGTTCTCTACCACACTTGAGGCTATGCTGTTTGCCTGGCAACGTTTGTTCTGAAAATGATTTTGTGTCAAATCTACTCCAGCCTGAGTTTGTGCTTGTACCCATTTAGCATAAACCTGGCTCTAAGTGTTCAAAATATGGCTGAAAAAAATCAACCCAATTGATATCTCTTACAGAAATTAAGTGTGCTAATAATATCTAAAAACCATATTCTGCCTCTTGAGTGATGTTGCCATCTGTGGAAATAACTCCAGATATATGGTGCTCATTGTGATCAAAGATGGTAAAATCTGAGCATAAATCAGAATTTATTAAACACTGTCTGATATAGCTTTGCATGTGAGTAAGCTTTGGACTGGTTTATCAAATGAAAAGAAATGACAGCATTCAAGAAACTGAAAACAGGAATTTACTGTAGTAGAAAGAAATCTGGAAACAAGAGTGGGCAGGATTATTTTATGTGGGTTTTATTCTCTTCATCAATGCCAGTGTTACTGTCCTCATAGCAGTGGAAAAAAAAATTAATTTGGTGTAAGATGTAGCAGAACAACAAATAAGCTTAGGACAAATAAATAGGTGTGTTATGTAAAGGATTACCCAGGGTTCTGTTTCTATTTATGACATCTGGTCTGTGAACTCAAAGTGGTTCAGCAGTGAGCTCTGATACATTTAAATTATTCTAGTTTACTTAACATTAACATTTTTGCAGTGACATTTGGGACAGTTCTGCAAGAATAAACATCAGCTTTATACAGTCACGTCTCAGGCGATTATTGTAAAGATACTATGATTTTTATGAAAATTTCATATTTTAACAATTTGTCATAATTTTATACTATTTCAAAGTCTCACATTACTCAATAACCATTTTGAAAACAGTTTAAAAAGAGAATTGCTATGACTCTCTTCACGTTTTCCCCTCCATGCACTGTTACATTATGAGAACATCCTCTATGACTGAACCCTTGCTTTGATTAATGTCTCACGGTTCACATTTTCATTTGGTTTAAAAAAATAAAAATGAAATTTTAAGAAGGAAATAACCTTTTCTAGAAATATCTTTGGAATATTTAATTTTAAAAATTACTTTTGCACTCTGAAAAGCAGTCAATTAATTACCTATTATCACATTAAAAGCTGAATGCCATTCAAATCCAGATGACATTTTTGTAATATAAAGGCTAATGTGTGTGAGGTAAAATCTAGCAATCAGTTTGGCCAATATTACAAAGTAAATAATTTAGGTAATGTTTCTAAACACAATAAATTTTGCTTCAGCTGTGAACATTTACTCAAAATGAAGAAAACGTGAGTAAGACAGTGATAGCTTGGAAGTTCTACTGTCTTCAGATTGGAAGATAGTCATCATGTGTTATGTTTTATTAATTTGTCTCTGAAAAAGTCATCCTTGTAGAATGAAGGCAAAATAGAGCTGCCAAAAGTATTGCAAACTTCATTCATCAAAAGCTTCTTTGTGTCCTGATTTTAGTGCAGCTTATGGGGCGAATTAGTCCTGCTTTATTTTCTGTCTCTGTTCTGAACTAGAAGTTAAAAAAAATTCTTAGTTAGAAATATTTTTATAGCTGTTATCCAAAACCAAAACAGTAAACTCTTGGTAATATTTGCAAGACTGTAGGTGAGTGAGATCTTCCTATTTTGAGAGAGGTTTAGGCTGGGATTCCTACATTGTCTTTTTTTTTTTGGCTTTCTAATGATCATTTCACTTGAAATATTTACCAGTTGTTTAAACAGGACTAGGCATAATAGTTCTATAAATATCATGGATCATGTCTTGAATCCTACAGAGCAGCTGTTCATGGCTGTATGAATAATTTACTGCTTAATTACATGTATTTCTTTAAACTACTAATTCACACCAGTTTGTTGTAAAGCCTAGAGTGTAATGCCGCATGACACTGACTCAAAGATCACAGGACTTTCTAACACATTGGGATTGTTTTTCTTTCTGGTGTCTTTATTTAGGAAAAAGTAATCCAAGGTTTATTTTAATCTTTCAAGAAGCCAAGGCTGACTGAGTGACTGGTTTCTACCTTTTGTCTCCAACTGTCACCTACTGAAAATATTGTAACCTCAGCAAAATAAGTTGAAAGCAAACCTCTGGCAGCTATAGTGCAATCTTTTTTTCCTTTTGGTTGTAGTTTATCCAAGTGGAACTATTCTATCACTATAAACTTAAGAAATAGACCTGTCTGGATAACAATGAGAAAAGTTCTATTTTAATCACTGTCAGTCTAAGTTTAAATTAAGTGAACAGTGTACAACATTTTTCTCATCCCCATAACACATGCAGATAGATTTTAATCCATTGATGGCAATATTCTGAGACATTCTTATAGCCAAGTTTTTTTCTCAGACTTCCACTGCCTTCTTCCCACTCCTCTCCCCTTCCATCCAGCTTGACAAGTGAAAACTTTCCGAACCTTTGCAAAGAAAAGCCAAAGAGTCAAATGATGTGTTAGTTAAGAGTAGGTAGTTGTCATGGTACTCTGGCCCATAATAGTAAAACCTGGGGGGTTTTTCTGAAATGGGAGAAATTGGTTTGCACGGAGATTTGTTGAGCTGAAAAGAGATTTGCTCATGTCTATTATTACATGACTATTTGTGCCAAGAAAATGATTGTGAAGGAGTTGTTTCCCATGAAGAATACAAAAGCCTGAGAAATCATCTGTGTATGTAACTATATTTCCAGTGGTCCATTTGCATCTCGATGACATCAGTGTGTGGGAAAAAGCACTACTCTGTACTCTTACAGAAAATTTCCCAAAAGAAAAGCAAAATTAGAAGAGATGTCTGCAGTACAGTCAGTGCACAGAATGGTACTGTCCCCTTCTTGCTGTGATGTTCACATCCAAAATGAGGGAATATGTTGCATTAGGAGGCGTTTTATGTTCACATTTGTTGGTGATGTCATTATTTATAACACAGCTAGTTCACAAAATTGGTTGTTTCCTGGGTTTTGGCTTTGAAATCATGGTCTTGAAATGAGATACAAAACAGCTTTATTTGCTGTTTGAAGTAGAAATAACAAGGTTATTTCCTTGCTGAAGCTTTCCCAGGTGCTCAGATTTTCAGCTCAATGCCCATGGGCTTTTTGTTACTGTGCCAACTGGTGATACCTCCAGTTAATTAATGAATAATGCAGCTCCTACAGGTGCACGAGAGAATTAGTGGAGTTGTTAAATTAACAAATAAGAAAATATTGTGGGTTGTGGCAGCCTTGGACTGCCTTCGAATCTGTATGTATACCTCTTCCCAGTTTGCTTCCACCTACTCCTGGCCCAGAGTTGTGACAGATCTTGCCTGAAGGATGTAGCAACAGTCTTTAGAGAACTGGTTTTTGTGCATGTTTAGATTTCCATAATCAAAACCACAAGCCCTCTTCAGATCCTTCTTCTGCTTTCTGACCCTGTTACATGCTGTTTTGTTTCCACAGGGCAGATGTTTTGGAGCTTTTATGTATCTCAGTCCAGGAAGCAAAAAACTCCCACCCTGGCATTCACAATGCTTCATAAGGGCTGGATCAGTTCTGCAGCATCTTATTTATTCAAGTCTTATGTGTGGTGTGTCTAGTTATTTAAAGCATGGTGAATTAAAAGACATGGGTTTTGTTTTGACTGGAGGTTTCAGTATTTCAAAACTATTTATTCTCGAATTTGAATTAAATTTTGACCTTTACCAGGTGGAAATATAAATTATTTTCCTCTTGATGAAAAGCCAACGAACTCCAGTTTGTCGAATTCAAGTTAAAATTCTTTAGGTGTGGTTTCATTTGATTTTACTTTGCATGCATCTTCCTAATACTTCACGTGCTCTGTAGACATGGCATACCTATTATCTTTTATTGTTTTATTCCATATCATTAGCTAGACTGAATTTCCACTGGTGCACTTTGGTGTTATATTTAGCCACACACACTGTAAGCAGTTTAAAGGGATACTACATACCATTTTGTGGAAAATTGTGATTTCTGCGGAGTTCCTGACTGTCCCTGTTGACTGCCAGTAAGTACCACTGGTTTCAGATGACTTAACATAAACTTTGTCCTGAACATGTGTCTGGTGTCACTCCTCTGTCAGAAGAGAGA
Source organism: Platysteira castanea (assembly GCA_013397175.1). Lineage (NCBI taxonomy): Eukaryota > Metazoa > Chordata > Aves > Passeriformes > Platysteira > Platysteira castanea. The sequence continues at coordinate 49,597 of VYXC01010662.1, read as the reverse complement.
GCTGTAGAACAGCTCACCATAGTTCAGTGGTGAATACAGCATTTTTGACTCATTAGGAACTTAGAACAAATTGTGCTCACAGAGACTTCTAAGCCCCCAAACTGCCTCCTGTGAAGACACAGCAGAAATGGGAAAAGGTCTAATCCCCTCAATTATTTTTTATAGCCCAAGTCTTTCTAAGTTACTGATTCAGCATAATCTATATCAAATCGTGGAATGCTGATGTTACTAAATGTCTGATTTGTCACTGAGTAAGTTATTTTATGTAATTTCAGCTGAATTTTAATCCACATCTTTCTCGCTGGCTCTTTCAGATACACCCAAAGGAGCAGCCTCTTACCAATCTATAATTTAAGATCTGCACTTTCCATCTGCTGTAGGAGAGGGCAATGTTTATATTGATTATACATTGAGCAATATAAACACAGTAACTCTTGCAAAGCTTTCTTTAAATAAGAAGCATTCCCAAAAGCGAACAGAACTAGATTATGGTATGATGGGATAATATATGCAATAAGATAAAACAAATATGGTGTACTTCAGGTTGAAGGAATGAACTTTGAATTTAAGATACAATGTACTAGAAAAAACACTTCTGTGGTAAGACCACTTCAAGTCTTTGTTTTTATCCATCAAGCTTGCTGGCTACTCCTAACACCCATTAGTATTCATTGAATGTTACTAGTTCTTTTTAATTTGGTAAGATTTAGAAGTTTTCTGAATAGTTGCTAGTTTGTTTTGCAAACAGACTTTAAAATTGTTGTGATGGTCCTAGTGACTTACAACATATTGGAATTTCTTAGAGCATTCTGCTTATTTGGGCTCAATAAATAGGTCGCTTCTGTAAAAATGTGTTTGTGGAGAAGTTCTTTTCTTTTAAGGATACTGTTGTGATTTCCATGAAATTCAGTTGACAGGTATTTGGGAAGAGAGTATTTTAGTTCAAGCTTTGAGGAATTTAGGTTTACAAGTTATTAAGCTATTTTTAGTCCCACTAAATGGGCTGGAAGCTCTGCCTTTTTAATATCCTGACATGGTGTCCAGGTAATTCTTTAGTAAAAAGCTGGAGAAACTGCTGTGTGATAGTAATGAGGAGAAGACATCAACATCATGTACAAAAATACAGAAGCACAAATATTCTGTAGGTGAAGTGAGACAGTTTGAAGAAGCTTGTGCAGCTCTAAGACCAGGGGCTGTGAGGAGCTGCATGGGATAAATACAGCATAGAGGTGAAAGTTGTTATAAAAGCTGCTGGCTGGCAAACATTTTCAGAGGGGAGCTAATAAACGTTGGTTTTTTTGGGATATGACTTCTGTTTCCTAAACAGCAAAGTAAATAACCCTTGGAAAGCAACAATGCTGAGCGTTCAGTGACTACCACTGTGCTGCTTTGGCACTTGGATCACTTGAAATAATCCACCATGTTTTCAGGGGGACAAATATTTTTCAAGGGTGAAGCTGGAGTAGCAATATTAGGAATGTTTTCCTTCTTCTCCTAATGAGTAGTGAGTAAAAAATTCGACTTCCTTGCAAGGAAGATCCCATCTTCTCAGCCTCAAAGTGATTCTATAGCTTTGTATTTTAAAGGACTTCCTACAAGTTTAACCTAGTATTTAATTTCTAAAATATGTGGTTAAATATTTCCTAGTATCTCACAGGCAAACTGACACATAGATTGTCCACTGTGTTTCTCCTGAGCAGAAATATCAGACAAATGTCATTGGCCTAAATCTGGGCAAAATTTACCTGACAGAATTTGCTGTGTGTGGCAGCCTAGCTATGGATTACCTGACATATGATTCTTGAACTGCCTTGGAGTGCTCTTATTCCTTCTTTTCATTTTAAAATGTAATTTTTAAATGAGTTAGTGCGAATGCTGTTTTATTTTTGCCATGAAAACACATTATAATATGACTGATTAGAGGCATGATGCTATTGCAGTTATTTAGTAAAAGATTTAATTTCAGTAATATGTTGCTATGTGACTATTTTGCAGATATCTTAAAATCAGGATATGGGCAGACAGGTAATGGGTAGCCTGTCTGCTGGCATTATTTTTAAAGAATTGCAGTATCTATAGGCCAAGATTAGACCAGCCCAAGCCTAAATGTGTGATGACATGCTGGCAGAGAGAAACTTGAAGTTTGGGAGTGCATCACAATGTGTGAAAGGCTGGTTGAGATGTAGGTGGACTGTGGTGATGCTGGAGATCGAGGGTGACAGTTCACACTCAGTACTTGGTGCTTTTCATCCAGTGCTGGTCCTGTGTCCACTCTGGGCTGCTGCTTATAAGGTTGGCTGCATTTTCCTGGATATTTGAGAGAGTTTCAAAGTGTTTCTGCTGTATCTGCCAACAGCTAAGCAGCACCTTTCTTCTGAGTTAAGTTCAGATTGTGGATTGAGTTGGGGTTATTTTTGGTTGGTTGATTGGTTTGGATTTTTGTTTGTCTGGGAGTTTGGAGGTTTTGGTTTGGGGTCTTTTTTTAGCACTTTTGTGAGGGTTGTTTGGAGTTTTTTATGGGAAAATATCTCCAGCTGATGACTGTACAGGCCATGTGGGGTTGTGCTCTCTTCTGATCTGTAGGATGTTGAGATTGCAGTTCCAGGTGGAAAGGTCAGTGAGAAAGGAGGATGTGAAAGAATGGAAGGGGGTGATAGAGCGGAGGAAGGAGAAAGTGAGAAGAATCAAGGTTGAGGGCTGCAGAGGCAGCACAATAATCCCCTGTGGTGCAAGAAGGCTCAGAGATGTGCGAGAGTGACGTGCTCAGGGAGGAAAATAGTGTGACTGACCACAGCTCTTCCAGAAAAAACCCCAAACCACCCTCACAAAAATGCCAAGAAAACACCCCGCACCAAAACCCCCAAACCCCAGACAGAAAAAAATCCAAACCAAGTACCAACGAGTGAAAAACCCAAACCAACCCAACCCACACAGAACTTCCCTCAAAAGAAAGGGAATCAGAGGGTGGCCTTTGTTTTAGATTAACCAGCTGTATCATTTCAATGCCTCAACTGATTGTGCAAATGCTTTTGCCCAAGGTAATTGAAAGAGCCACCCAGAGCAGCATGGAGGCAGTCTATTCTTGGCTCAGCTCAATAACAGTGAATGAAAAATAAGTAACCGGCAAAGAAAAGAAATGCAGTGCCATGATGATCAGCATACAAAGGCTGGTAATGAGAATTGATTTGTACTGATTGAGCTGTATGTCACAATTTTCATGTTGTGCTTTCAGTATGTTGATGTATCACACCAAATCAAAATACTGTGTAACATAAAATACCTACAGGTAAGTGCATTTGGTGTTCAGCCTTATGTCACTATAGGACACGAGAAAGAACCACTCTCACACCTGCTTGAGAAGAAAAGAAGAAACTTTATTTTGAGATTCTCCTATTTATAGATTTCTCAATTCCACAAGGGATTGGAGAGACAGTGTCACCTCCTCTTCCATTCAGTGGACAAAAGAAATGCTCGTCAAACTTTCCCTCACCACAATGGAATGAAAAACAGAAAGAACAGTTAAGTAAACATTGTCTATTATTTACATGAAAACCGTGAGACTATCTGACTCCCAAAAGGTAAACTCAGAAGGCTAAAAAGAACAGGGCAACAGCCTTACACCCTCCTTGTGCAGAATGTTTTAGAAGGACCCAGTCAGGGTATGGGACTTGGGCAGACATGGGGGCTGTTTTATACTCAAAGATAACTGCTGCTCAACTTTTCTGTAACCTTGTTTGCCTGTAAATCACCTATGTCTTTCTGAGCATTGTCAGCTCATTGATCATACTTGCTCCATTTGCTTTTATATTACCTTAAATTACATTGATTTTTACTTATTTCTCATCTAGATCAAATCAAAAGCCTTTAATGTGTTTATGGCTTTCTGAAGTCTGATGCCAATCTGGATTAGGTTACAGGTTAATCCTCCTCCTAAACACACTAAGCATTAGTGAAACATCAATGAAAAAAAATTAATCTTGCCAAGTCTGGCCAATTTTTAGGAATTCCTGAAATCTTTTATATGTTAAGGAACTTATGTTTCTTTCTAAATAAATTAAATGGAGCAAATAAGTGTTCACTTCATATCAGATTCTTCTTGGTTTTATTCAACACCTTGCTTTCCCTAGAAGCTTCCCATGTTTTTGATCTTCATTTGGAATATAAATCATACAGTAAACAAGGGGGTTTTTTTCCCAACTACTGTGTAGGTCTCTAATAGTCGTAAAAGTCTATTTATCAGGGCAGTGATGCAGGACAGTGACATATATCAGCCAACTAAAACTCTCTGTTCTGGCTTTGTACTCCAGAAGGGGCTACAGAGCATAGAGATACCTACCCAGGCTTTTATTGCTCATGTCTGGGGAAGGAACAGTGCCATGAAGAGGAAGAATAAGAAACGTGTTTTCCACTAGTACCATTATTTTGGAAGGACTGCTTTTTCAGTGAAAGTGCAGAAGTGCTTTGGAGAGAGAGAGAGAAAAAGACATTAAACTCTCAGGGATGGTTATCAAAGTGTGAGCTTGGATGCTCATATGACTGACAAAATTTGATGGCATAGCTTAGCTCTGAGTGTGATTGACATGCAGTTTGAGATAAATGCTGATATAGTTGTTTCTGAAATGTAATATGAAAATTCAGACCTAGCAAACTGATCTGGATTTATGTGTAGGTTAAGTCTACAGTAAGTGATCTCTGGCAGAGGTGAAACAAGGGTTTACACTTTTATGAAATTTGGGTGTTATCACCTACTCCTGTTTAGAGAAGGGTATTTAAAAAATACGGGATTGAGGCAGGGAGAAATCTAACTTATTTGCCTTTAGGTTTGTGACAGTGTAATTACAGAAGTTACATTAAGACTGTATTCAGTTTTTATCAATTTGCATGTAAGCTTAAAAATAATTTGGAATATATGAAATGTTGGCTTTTTTAAAGGCTGTGTCAGAATATAAACCAAGAGTAAAATTCATCAAAGAATTTTAATTTAAATATAAATTGATATAAAAAAATGAGGTCACATACAAATGCCAATGCCCATTTTGTCTTTGCCATGAGGGATTTAGGCTCTCACACAGATGCCATTGAAGGTCCTGAGATTAAATCTCAAACTTGCCAATGGACTATGCCACTGTGTGGGGTGGCTTGTACTCTTGGCTTTACCAGGGCCATGAAAAGGCTGAGGAATAGATTTCCTTCCCTCCCAGGCACTTCTGACAAGGGCTCTGTGTGAAAATTCTCTTACCATCGTGGCTACTATTTCCTGCTAGCTGGTGTTTATCCTCCAGGCTCTAATTCCAAGGTGTGAGGGCTTCAGGCCCTTACAATATTATGGTATTGTAATTTTTTTTGTTTGATGATAAGGGAGAAAGGGATTTTTCTTCCTCTTTTCCCACTGAATCAGTGTGGGGTGATAAAATCATGAAAATGATGTTTACACAATCTAATCTGTTTTCAGAGAAATGGAAGCCAAAGTATATCCAATAACTTCAGATGGTGGGCCTACATCACTGGAAATAATTGCTCTTCTCTTTCACTGTAAGATGGAAGAGCAGCTGCATTGAAGTGCTGGGTAGCTGTTTGAAAAGCAGCATATGCTCTGTAATTTATGTTTTATTTAAGCAACTGGTTGTGCAAGATGGTTTGCTGTTTGGCCTGTCTCACTTTAATGACAGCAGAGAGTAGTGTGTGCTGAGGTTTTGATTAGCTGTGTTCTGAATGTGTTCTCAGAGCACAGTTTTTTGTGCTGTTTACATTTACATGAGCTCAGCAGGAATTGCTTTCTGAAGTTGTTCTCCCTTCAGCTCACTCAGAATATCAGTGTGTGTAAACTGGTGGGGCTTGGCCACCTCTCTGCCACCAGCCATGAGCTGGTCATTTCCTCACGTTTTTATGATGAAATTTAGCTTTTAATTAGAAGCTTTTTGGAACAAAATAAGACAGTTTCAGCATGTGAACAACCCTGACAGTGGTTATTAGTGGTGTTAGTTTGCTTTAGGTAGCCTTGCCCTGTGAACCAGACCCCTACATTACATGCAGGATTTTTTTGTCAGAATGAGTTTTTTCCTCTGTCATCTTGAGCCATGTCAGGGGAAATTTGACAACATGCACGTTGCCATATTCATTTTAGTAGAAAAATCAGTGACAGCATAGGCTAAATTTAACCCATTAAATTTCTCATTTGTTAGGCATATGAGCTGTGCTTTTCCTCAGATGATCTTTTTCTTCTCTTTTTAAGTGACTTAATTCCCATTTGTGGCACTCTTTATAGCAGGTAATATGTCAAAGGACTGTCCTCTTGGTCCTTTTTGTATTTCCTTCAGGAGATGAATAGTGGTTATTGTCTGTGAACAATTTTGAATGGAGTAGCCTGATTATGACAATTGAATTTCCTGTAATACTAAATATGTGCCATTAAAGGCCCAAGGGGCTGCTCCTAGATGTGAAGGGATATTTGCAGCTCAGGAAAATATCTCCTCTCCCAGACAACTAACCAATCCCTGCCAGCAGCAGCGTTAATTAATGACACTCCTAACTGTCCACATGTATGGTGTATCTTGTGGGATCAGCAGAAATCAGGGCTCCTTGTTTGTTGAAGAGACAAGAAACAACTTAGGATTTGATTGCCTCTGGGCAGTTTCAAGTGGCAAAAATAAGAAACATTAGGTCTTAGAGTGTTTTTAAGCTGGAGCTATTAATGAATAATGTTATGATGAGATTTTTCGCAAAACTTCATTTCATCGTGTTCTTGAGACTGTTTTTTTACTGATTATCGGGTAAGAGACAAGTTCAGAAAGTGAGAAATCTTCAAAACATGCTTGAAATACTAATGATGTACCTTTGAGAATTTGTTGAAGTAAATGCAAGGATATGACAGAGTGGCATCTTTTATTTGCATACTGGTGATTTTATAAAAAGAAAAAATATTAAGTATTTCTGGAAAATTAGAAGTGTGGACATAAGGTAACTCCATGAAGGTAATTTGATTGGTACTGTTAAAATTAAAAATGCTTTCCTCTTGTGGAACAAATGGGATATTTGATATTTTTGGATAGTGTACGACTCCTGCTGAATTACTTTCAAGACCTGCTTCACATAATGATCAGCCACCTGCTTTCAAGTTACAGTAGTAAATTTTTGTCAAATTTTTGCAATATGCTCTAAAAGGGTGAAAAAGGATGGAATAAAGAGCCGGTTGTCTTAAACATGGCATCACCTCCTTATTGATCAAATTGCTGAAACCATTACTCCAGCCGTTGGAAACTGGCATTATAATATTTGAAATGTGACCTAAAGTAAAGCAAAGGGGTTTTGAGATCTAAATTGAGTTGTCTTACTGAGGTATTGGAAAGATTTTATCACTTGAACTGTTCATGCAGGAGTAGGTTCAAAATGAGAGGGCCTCCAAGAGTGCTGTGGGAAGTATCTGTCAGGACTCTGTTTCCTAATGATTCCTGAGAAACAGTTAATGCCCAGCTACTCCAACTTTTCATTTCTTTGCAGTCCTTTGAAACGACCATTTCACTGATTCAGTGTGAGTGCCAGAAGAGAGTGACACCATCCCAAATTGTCCTTGGCTCACAGCAGAGTGATTCTGAGGGAGTGAGACAATGGTGTGAACAGTCAGCAGGTCCTGAGCAGGTTTTGTGCAGGTGGTTGCTTCTCTTCTCATCATTACATGCCTATTTTGACTAGCCTACACTTATTTCCCAGTTTTAAACTAGGATAGCATTTTATCTGACTAGAATCTACTCTACCTATTTTATATATTCTATAGCCTGTTCCATTTTGTGTCTGAGAGAGCAGTTTGTAGGATAAAGGCACAACACAAGGTTTGTGGCGAGCAGAGCTGCATCATGTGCAATGTCTAGAGAACAGCCACATAACTGAAGTCATTGGGACAAGAAGGTAACACAGCTAAATCTTTTCTAAAATGTTTAACATAATGAAGTTTTCTGCATCTTGCGAGAGTCTGTTTTCACTGGTGGAACAGAAAGGCTTTTTTCACAGAGATTTTGGAGCAAAGTTATTTTGGGTCTTGAGCTTCAAAATCTGAAGTGCAGAGTGTACTGCTTCAGAATTCAGTGACATTTTGTGTGCAAAATGGAGAGATTGTGCTGTTAGATTTCATGAGAAGTTGTAGCTTTGGTTAAGTGTGATTAGATTGGAAGATTAGAGAACATCAATCTTTTTGTTGTTGGATGCTGTTGTGTGTGTTTAATGTTCTCTGCGACATGATGTGAGATAAAGGACTTTTGCTCTCTATGGCTATTTAAACCTGAAGATAGCATGAGTCATGGAGTACATGACCAGTGAGAGAAAGAGATTGGCAGTAAAACAGGAAGGAGAAAACTCTAGGAACTTTCTGTGGCATTGTGTACCTTTTATCAGCATAACAGGACATTGCAGGGCCGTTGCATGGATGACAAGTTGAGATAAGGAAGGAAAAGGAGTCAAGGAACTCAAGTGCTGGGATGTGGGACTAAGCCAACCTGTGCCCCATTGCCATCTTCAGGAGCCTGCTTGCCTTGATGGTACCTTGATACCTTCCTAGCCTTGAGGATTAATAATTGTGGAGAAATTGTGTGGGCCTGTGTGTAGCCCATAGGCCTACTGGATGTAACTTAGGTTGTGCTGGTTTGTTCCAGAATTGTACATATCGGAAAGAGCAACCTTTTCTGGTTTTGTGTGTTATGGCTGTCTTATATTGTTTTGAGTATGTGAATAGATGCCAGGTCTTGAAGAAGTGGATATTGTTGTGTTTCTGAGCTGTGACCAACAGGAGTTGTCCTAGGGGCGCTGATTGTTTTTTTCTGTCAGGAGCAGTGACCAGCTGGGGAGGGGTGTGAGGAACATCCATGTGTGGAACACAATTTCTGCCTCTAATCCAGGGAAAATGCTGGAACCTTGTGGCAGACTTAAATGCATGCAGATCTGGGAAAGGGAATAGAACTTCTTAGAGATTTCTGTTTCTACTGACACAGGATATTCTCTATCACAGCCTTTCACTGCAGCCACTTCTGCCTTATTTCATAGTGTCTGAAGCCCTGGAATATGGATATTCTGCTTACTCTCCTTTCCTCAGCATATAAAGAGGATATTCAATGTCATGTTTGATCAGGTCAGCACACAAGAACGGGCTGTTCTAAATATGGGGTTTTTTGCACTGAGAGCAAAACACTGGTTGTGTTTAACTGGAGAGCAATAATTAGACCATATTTTAAAGCAAATCAAAATTACAGTGTATTTGCAAAATTTTTTTTTTAATATCAGAAGTTGGGTCTTTTTACTCAGTATCAGTTCTTATGCTAACTTTGTAAATCATGTGAAACCCTCTCCTTTACAGGTCCAAATGCAGCAGTAGGATCAGTGGATGGGATTTTGCTTGCAGCTAGCAAGAGCTTAGTCTGACCGCTGAAGGCAAAATTCTGTTTCATACATGTTAATTTGGCTTTGAAAATGGATTAGTACAAGCTTTATGTATGGGTTTCAATTTAAAACATGAACCTGTGGGCAGGAACCATCCGTGTTGCCATTTTAGAATTGTTTTTAGCCAGGACCAGTTTGGCCTGGCATGAGGAAGGAGCGCGTGGCTGAAGTTCTGGGGAAGCCTCACAGAATGCTGTAATTCAACAGGCACCTCGAGTGTTCTGGGTCATTTCAGGGTGAATGAAGGATGTCATTTTTCTGTGTTATGCTTACAGAGAAGCCGTTTTTCAAAGGAGCTGTAAAACTGAGGTCTTTATTACCTGTGATTTATCGTAGCTATTTTAACACTGTCCAAGAAGTAAGATTTGACTTTTAATATAGCATCTTTGTGGCTTGAACAGCTGTTTTCTGCCTATCTACATTTCCTCTTTGAAAATTTTACCTAGTTTTATTTCTTGAGCTGGAAGTTTGTTGTAATAATGTTGATATTGACTTGCAATAAGTCAATTATGCCGTTAATTTGTACTTCATTGCAATAAAAGCACTTCTCAGAATAGAAGTTAATTTATCTCCCTCCTCGTCTGAATAATAAATAGACCACAAGATAAGCACAAGGAGCAAAAGCAGTAGAAAGAGTAAATAATCTTGAAATAACTCAAGTTAGAGTCTCCAGGATTTAGTGTATGGTGTGGTTTTGTTTTTAATAGTTGTTCTATTAAACTGAGGTTCTTTTATTTTACTGTGTCTGATTTTTACATACATCCTAGAGGTGGAATTTTTTCCACTTACTCCTTTAAAAAACTGAGAAACCAAAATTCTCAGTTTTCGGGGCAGACTCTAATAGTGGCATAATTACTCTGAAGTCAATAGAAACGAGGTGAGATATGCATTAATCCTGGAGTTGCTTGGGTCATGCAAGTATAAAGAATTATGCACTTAGTGCAATAATATGCTTGGTCCTACAGTGGAACTTCTGACTCTTAAAACTGCTTTTGGTACTTTGTTAACCGGAGTAGTTGGATACCATCTTTAGAAACAACTTCTGATGAAGTCTCAGAAGCTTTCTGTGTAACCAGCAGATACAAAAGGTCAACAATAATGAATTTTGGAAGCCCAGCACGAAAGAAATGAGAGCACTGAGAAGACGACCTTGTGAAAGGCACAGCAAACCAAAGTATTAATGAGAAAAAACTCAGGTATAGCTGCTGTAGGGCTAAAGTTCCTTCCAAATTTTCATCTGGTAAAATCTATTTAACAGATATTATTTCCCAGGATCTTGTTTTTATTTGATGTATGAAGACTCCCCTTGCAGTTAGCTGTAGATGATTTGATTGCTGTTTGAACTCGTGCTCTGTGGGAATAATCCCAGCAAGGTACTATAACTGTGCTCAGGTTTTGGATTGCTGCTGCACAGCCTGGCTTTGCAAGTGATTTTACGAAGTTGTCATTTCTCTAGGGAATTCTTAATCTGAAAACAAAACATTGCTTGTGTTCTGTTCTCATTAACTTCCAAGCTACCACCTGCTTTCCCTTGAATTAGGAATGTAATTGCAGACAGATAATGTCTTTATAGCAGGAGGTGATGGAGGATGGCTCGTGGCATCGCTGTGCTCTCGCAGTAATGAGGGGAACAGAGGCGTGCGGTGGGAAATACCAATTGTTAGTGCTCAGACAGTGTGTCAGTGCTCTGCCTCTGTCACCAAGGACAAGCCTGAGCACCAGAAATGAGGAAACAGCCTCCAAATGATGGTCTTTGGGGAGGTATTCCTTTTGCTGGGATTCTCTGGTGATTTTTTTACATACTAGCTGGTATGAGAGCTTCTCCTATCAACAGGGGAAGACCTGCACAGGGTCTGCAGACATTGAGTGGTCACTTCATGAAACTTGAATCATGCTTGCATTTCTTTTGGGACTAGTGCAGATAAACTAGCAAGAATAAAAACAGCAGACAGAAATAAGTGTTTAAAGGCGATATTGATCATACATAGCCCTTCTAATTGGGAAAACTGCCTGCAAGCAGAGCATTTAATGAGAGGCATTCTTGACACTGATTCCTTTGGATTATTTGTGTTTATTTCTGTTCTTTATCATGATGCTCTATTTTCTGCTGGGAGAGGCAGGGATGTATTTTAGAATGTTCAGGTAAACATCTCTTGGAATGAACCCTCTGTGCTCCTGCTGTTGCCAGGTAAGCAATAAACCAAAAAAGCAGAGCAGGAACAGAGCATGTTCACACATCTCTGGTGTGTTTGTGCTCCTGTTTCTGGACAGTCTGCACCCAGGTAGCAGAACCTCTGAGTAAAGTGGAAATGTAGGGCTCATCTTGGCTTCTCTCCAAGGCACCCAGACAATAAAATCCCTTGCTGACAAGCGGGCTGAATTTGTATTGACTCCCTTATCCAAACAAATCCAAGAGGAAATCTGTGCCACTGGGCAAGAAGTGTTTAAGAAATGCCAAAAAGTTTCCACGAGTCACTTAGTGCAAGACAAAGAGCACCCCGGGATATATTTCATTCTGAACAAAATAAGTTAGTCTCTAAATTTTTTTTTTTTTTTAAACAGGGTCCCACTGTCAACCCTATGCTATGAATATTTTTATTGAGGTGCCTTGAGGACAATGACACTTTAAAGGTGGTATTTAATTACTGTAAGTTATGTTAGAAGCAGTTGTATTTTTGGAGGATTCACTACTTCTTTTCCCCACGTTGCTTATATTTTAATTTATAATAAAATCTGTAGCCAATTGTGGTTTTTACTCTGCTTATGTGAAAAATACGAAAGCTAAAGCAAGCTTCTTAATGGAAAGCCAACTTGTGATGTACTTATTTCAAATGCTATTGAATTATAAAAGTTGAGAGATAATCCTTCTAAAAATACTTTTGCAGACTTGATAGTCTTTTTACTTTTCTGGTGTTCACTGTAATTGTTTTCTATGTTGCCACTGTCACCCTCTAGGTAAGGATATTGAAAGTTGATTTTTCCCATGGCCTAAACAGCTTGATTCTCCCCACACCAGAAGAAATTAATTTTGTTACATGGCACTGGTTTTTGAAGATGTTAAAAACTTTGTGTTTTTCAGGTCTTGCTGGGCAGAGTAATTATCTCTTTCCTCCTATTTAAATCAAAATGGACTATTCAGGACATTCTCCTGGCCCAGAATACAGTCTGCCCAAAGGGAAAATCAGTTTGAGTGGCCAGAATGGTAAGGCTGCAATCTCTGGAGTTTTTGTTCTGTAGGACAGGCTAATATACAACTTATACATTCCTTGCCAATCCTAGCTGTGTGAAATTATATGGTATTACCGAGCCATTTGATGTGCAATTTGTCTGAGCCCATGCACTCCCTTTGCTACTCCACCTGAATACCTTCTGCCACCTGGAAACTTAAAGCAGATTTATGTTCCAGCTATTTTCCTTAAGTCTGGCTGCCCTTACGGTGTATATCCTCTGTCTTACATTCTAATATGGTCAAGACCTTGACCTCATGGTTGTGGAGCTTAAGGGTTTGGATACATTTTTTTTAAGTCTTCAAAGATTTCAGTCAGCCTGTGGGAGGAAAATAAACTGAAGCCGACCTTCTTTCTAAGCAAATGTGAATGTCTAATTTATCACTGAGCTGCAGATTTGGCACTTTTTGATTCCAGGCTCTTATCTTTTTTTGTAAAATACCATTATTGTTTTTAACTAAGCAGGCTTTGTATATTGAAAATGATAAAAGATTGCTAGCAAACAGCCCAGCTGAGAATACAATGTGAACAAAAATTGCACTAATTACAGCAATTCCGAAACCATCCATGGCCAATCATATCCACCTGGGAAGGTAACAGTTCCACTCATACCTAGTTAGCTTTGGATGGCTTCCCAACTCTCTCCTTTTTTATCTTGGTATTTCTCCCATAGGCTGTGGAAAGGCCCTGTAAAGACCACAGAAATTACACAACACTTAATCCAGAAATGATGTTGGGAGACAGAACTTGCTTTGTGGATAGCTTTGGAAACTTTTTATCAGTTTCCAAAGTATAAAAAAATTAACATTATCTTGCACTTTCTTTATTTTTAAATTGATCACTACTGAGAATACCAATTCTGGAAACTTAAATACCAGAATAAGTTGTAGAAACTTAGAGAAGTGAAACATTATCTGCTGTCTGGGTGTAACAATTCTTATGCAAGCACTTCGTAAACACTACTTAAATCCAGAAATAAAATAATCCCTTTTGTGAGAGTAGAAAAGGCGCTTTTTTTTTTTTTTTTTAGTGGTGACTCTCTTGAGTAACTTAAACCCTGGGAACACCAAATGAAATGTACCATCCTGATTTAGCAGCCTTTCTTTGCAGTCATTAAAAAAAACCCTGAAAGCAATGGTCAGGGCTGGAGTTATAGGGGGTGATCTTTACATGAGCAAAACCCAGAAGTGTCTCATGAGGTATCCGATTTCAGGAACAAAGGGCAAGGTTACTGGACCTTGTTCATTGAGATGAATAGAGGAACAGACCTTGAAAATAGAAAAGGGAAGCTGTTGCATGGTATCATTAGTTGAATTTATGATAGCTCTCGAGTGATTATCCTGATAAAAGAAAAAGCATAATCTTGTTGGTTTTACAGGATATTACAGATATTTCAAGTTAACCATTAAAACTAGAGTTTCTCCAAGTTAGTTGCTTTGAAAACTTTGACTACTTAAACACAAGATACTTTTCTAAGGATATCTGTCTTTCTACCAGCTTTTCTTTTATGTATGTGTTGAGTGGTAGGTTTGACTTGTGACCTGTAACTAAAATGACTTTCTATTAGCTCACCACACTCAGCAAACTGGCAGCCTTTAATGATGACAAGTGAAAGATAGTTTTGTGCTACTTTTGCTTAGCAGAAATACAAGAGACATAATTGAAACTAATTTGTCCATTCTAAGTCTTTCTGTGTTTTAATGATGGTGCTTTTCACAAATTACCAAAAACACACCACAGAGCTATAGAAAAAATATTTTATTTTATTGGAGGTTAATTCAAATATTCTAATAGCACATAGCATTTTTCTGGCTTTGTATTGTGAAATAAATCAGAGCTCATGTAATTGCCTTCTCTTAAATGGTAACTCTGATGTTTTCAGTCAATTATATTTCATGTGACTTCATGTGAAAGAAGGGAGCAAGTTTGCTTGCTAGGAGAAAAAATGCAAATTTTTGTTCAGTTTGGGGCCTTTGAATGTCTCATGGAATCTCCATTTGTCACAAGTGACATGATGATTCAAAAAAATAAAAAGCATGAACTGCATTTCCAACAGGACCACAATGAAATAATTTCATGAACTAATGCATATAAATTACTGGTGAATAAGCCTGGTCATGGCATTCACTTTAGTGCCTTCAAAAAATGCCCTGCTGTGTTTGTATAAGCTTACTGAAAAGGCATTTTCAGTATCACTACTTGTCACTAAATGGAATAGTATTTTGGGAAAGCTCTGGAGAACAATTCCCTCTCCAGCCCCTTCCAGAAGAGAGTAACTCTTTCACTTATTCACGGAAGTTTCCATCAAGGAGATTATTTCTTCTTGTTAGATTTTGTAGCTTCTGTTTGTATCTTACTAAAGTGTGATCTCTGCCCTTGTTTGTTTGCTCCTCTGCCCTGCCTTAAGTTCTGTCCTAATTGGGTGTTTTCTCTCTACAGACATTTCCATCTGTAAAATTACCTGCAGATATGTCATGAGGGGAATAGAAATATTCTGACAGCCTGCCTGTTATTTGATAAATGGGACACTTTACAACACATGTCTTCAGTAGTACATTATTCTCCTCAAATCATTGAGCTGAAAGGCTTGGGCATGAGGTTATCCAAATATCCTAATGCCTCAAGATGTCTATTATGCTCCCACAAAAGACAAATGAAGTAGTTAAACTCACTACTCATCCACCAGTAGCCTGCAATGCATTGTTTTATGTGTGTATAATGTCCCTACTCAGGTGCTTGCATAAAGACTTTTTTGTATTTCTGCTTGTGTTTTGTTAGGAATTGTCTGAAACATAAATCTGTTTTTAAAATACAGTATTGCCTGGCCTAATAATTAGGTATTTTTCTGTAAGTTTTCAAAATACTTCTTGTAAGAAAAGATCCTATGACAAGGTGAAATGGGGACTACAACTGCATTAAAATATATAGATACCTTTTATTCCACCTCTGTTAGAACATTTTAATGTTAATTAATATAAAATAAGCCAGTCATTTCAGTTTCTTAAATAATAGCACCAGAAGACTTAAAGGTGTAAGATGAAAAAGAGACAAGTAAAAATGCAGACATTTCAATCTGAGGCTGTGCCTGCACATGTCCAATTCCTCAGAGATGGCCAATTGCACAAACAAGTTTTACAGTAAAATCTGAGGTGTTTTACACTGTTGGTAGCTATGGAGCTTCTTCTCTGCTTGGAAGTGAGAGATGATTAACAGAACACAGGTTTTATGCGAGTCCTTTCAAGTGATGTGATTAAAAGTGCAAGCATGTGAGCGTGAAGATATAAGACACTGTGATGGGGGCAGAAGCTGTCAACAGCTTCCATTATCAGCTGTTTATTCCTCGATATTACAAACTATTCTATTTCTACACAGCTCTGGCTGTGGTTCAGAAACATCTCTTGAGATGAGTTACTCCAACAAAGTAAGATGAAATGTGTATTTAATAACACAGATTCCTACCTGTTCTTGAAAGGAATCAGTGTTTTCTGTGTGTCTGCAAACAGATTTTCCCTCTGGCTCTCTTCCTTATCTGTTCTGCAGCTTCTGGTTACTGATGTGCCAAGCCAAACACGTTTGGTTCCCTGTGGTACAAGTTGCTTAAACTGGAATGCATGGAAAATTGAAATTTAATAGATTCCAGTCTCTAAAAAAAAGGGGGTTTTCCGCATTTTCTACAGTTCGGTTCTTGGTAACCGTGCAAGAGTTTGCTCCAAAAAGCCCTTGAGCTTTCATAGTAAAAGCTGTGTTCATTCTATTAAAGTATACACATACGAAATACTTTTACACTTCCCTTGAAAATAACACCTTAAACTACCAAACTCAGAGAAATGTTCAATCTTTTTTCTTTACCCAAGGAGGGTAGAGAGAAAAAAAAGCTTTGACAAGGAAGACTTACCATTTTGGAATATAGAGGTCTCTGATCTACTCTAAGTTGGGCCAGAATATTTAACAAGCAACATAAACAGAAAAAAGTGTGCAGTATGTTCGAGGGGGAGAACTTTCAACAAGTTGCATTTTTTTTTAATAATCCTAGGAAGCAAAAAACAACAGATGAAGCTTCAGAGTTCGGCTGTTGACTGTGGTGCAAATATTGGTTATTTTGGGATGTGGTTTGTGATTACAGAGAAGGGTCTATGCCAAAACAGGCCACAGAATAGAAAATAGAGGAAAAGATGGCCGGTGGGAGATTGTGGTGCTTTGAAGCATGGATTGAGTCAACTCCTGGCTTTCTCCTCTACTACAAACTTTCTCTCCAGTTCAGAATTAATCTGTTGGTGTTCGACATTACAACTAGAACCCTTTCCCTGGAAACTTATGGGGACAGCTGACAAGTATTGAGGTTTTTTTATTTCCCCCTGTTACTAAAAAAAAACCACCAGCAACAAGCCCTTCCAACCCACTTGTCATAGTGGAAGTTTGATTTGTGTGAATTTCCAGAGGAAAGTTCCTTTCAAGGGCTATGTATGTGTGTACAGTCACTGAGTGGACTTCAAAAGCAGAAATTAACCTCTCTTTGCTCTCCCAGCCAGTGGTGCCTGGTGCAGGACTCGCTGCCTGAGGCAGGCAGGTCACAGTAGCCCAGCAGATGTACCTGCAGCTGATTTGGGCTGGTATCCTTAGAGCCAGTTGCCAGCCCAACTAATTAATTCAGCCTGTATATTTTGAAGTAGGATCCTTAACTTCTTTTTAATGGATCTGTTAGTCAGCCTAATAGGGTTTATAATGTTATTTTATTCAAGAAACCCATGCAGACCAGGAGTAAAAAACCGCCCAATTACTCTTTCAGCATAATAATAGCAAGCAAACAGGACGTCTGGGCTACAATTTAAATAAACAACTTTTTTTCCTTTGAGCACAATGTCATAGGTTTAATGAATTGAGACCTTACACTTTAAATCCATTCCAGAACATCAAATTCCTGTGAGGACAAAAGGTCTCTGTGCATTGTTACAATGTGGAACAGATGACCTCCTAATTTTCATTGTTTATAGCAAAGGCTAGGGTTTGTCTGTATATCTGCCACTGAAAGACATAAATAATGCTGCTGTTATTTACCTCGTGTTCAGTTACCTCTTGGGAGAAGGAGACAAGAGGAGAAAAATAAAGAACATTCACAAGCGCATACAACCAACTGAGTGTGGTTTGAGCATTTAACAGTGGACTAACATTTGTAGGTTAAAACCACAGGTAAAATGTACTGCACTGACTCGGTAGAAAAGTGTATATTTATAATTTCCCCACACTGGGATCTGTCTTCCCGAAGTGATCTGATGATGGAGAGAGAGAGGCTGAGTGTAAATACAGCAGGAGTCCAGCAGCATGGTAGGCAAAGTGGGGCTGCCTTTGTTTCTGGAGCATTTCAGAGCACTCAGAAAGGTTTCCACAGTGCATAATCTGCAGGCTTGATGTGCCTGCCTAGACACAACCAAGATGGAAGAGGCAAGGAAACAGTTTACAGGACACCTGTTAATCCATGACACGTTCTCTTTGGAGGTCAAAGTAATTTACAGAGCAGTCAGATTACACCTGTAGCATCTTCTACAAGCAGGGGGCTCTGTTCTGTGCCAGGTGCTCACACAGACTCTTCTGTGCCAGCAGCATGAGAAAAAGCAGCTTGAGTGATCTGAAGTGTTAGAGAAGCAGCAGGTAAACTGCTGCTCGCCAGGCCTCCACACTCCTGAAAATATCACTCACCAAAACTTTCCTTGGGGAAAGTTTCCATGTTTTATTGCATTCCCTGTTTTTTCCCAGAGTAGGATCCCCAGCTCTGGCATTGAGCTCCTGACAGGCTTCTGCCTCCCCAAATCCATTTGCCTTTTCCTGAACCTGATATAGTCCCCTATGCTCCCAGCAGAGAGAAAAATCCTTAATCTGATGGAATTCCTGGGTCAGTGCACAGAGCAGGGAAGAAGGTGCCAGGAGGAGGTCAGACCAGAGGAGGCCATGGTGCTGCCTCCACCTTATTCCAGGCCTGTTCCTCCCAACCTCCCAGGTTTCCTCATGACTGCCACAGATAAATTTCTTCCCTGTTGTGGTAAACAACACTAAAACACCTGGAGACCATAAAACACCCAGCCATTTAAGCTGCAAACACTTGAGCTGCCTGACAATCACATCTCTGAGACCAAGGGCCCTACCTGCCACTCTTTTGTGTTCAACACCAGCCCAAGAGGGTTTGCCTGAGTTGTTGACACCATTATTTTTTTTTTTTTTTTTGCTGGGACAGAACAAAGAAAAGAGACTCCGGTCTTGTCCTACATTCCAGCCATCAACTTGAGGTTTCCATGTCTTTGTCCCTGGTGTAAATCAAGCTGCTGAGGGATTTTAGACCAGATCCTTCCTGCCCCATGGGGAAAAACCTGGATGTTGAGTCACTGGCTGCTCTTCAGTTTCATAGGTGCTCATCATAGAAATACATAAATACCATGGAACTTTATGTATATGTTGTGTAAATAACTTACACCATTAGACTGCTTATCTCAGCCCATTCCTTTAAACAAGGAAAATAAAAGGATGAGAACAAACATCCTGTGGTACTTGAAACCAAGATTTTAAACAATCATCTTATCAGCTGTATGTTGCTACTTTTACTTGTACACCTGAAACAGACCCCGTGGTTCTTGTAAACAGAAATACCTTCTCAAACAGATATGGGGTTGTTTTCCTTGGAGAACTTGTCCTAGTAGTTGTTTAAACAGTAAAATTTTACACTGTGAAAGATTAGACTGAGCACCTGGAAGGGTGCAATAACAAAAATACTATGTTCATTCCTCATGGAATTTGGTTTAGATTGTCATCCCCCATCAAAATTTGTATGACTTCAGCTCTGCCAGCAGACCCAAGAATTCTTCTGAAGTGCTGGCGATAAATTCAACATATTCCACTTAATTTTCTGTTTGATTTATTGTATTTAAAGAAGTATATAATTTATAAAACCTACACAATTATTTGAACAAGTTTTCCTTATGACAAAGGATAGTCTACATGTAGGTAGCTTGACACTGGGAAGCTCCAGAGATGCCAGAGCAGACACACAAACTTTTTTTATAGGGGGAAAGAGGCAGAGTGAGGTGGTAGATAATATGGTTTATACTGAAAAGAGAAGAGTAAGAAATTACCAAATGTATTTGAACTTAGATCAACACTTGAAGTGGAAATTTAATAACTATTTAAAAAGTAGGAGATAAATATGAGCGAAAAGGTTTTTTTCTTTTCCAGATAAAATGTTAGAAACTTTTTAATGTTCTGTAACTTTGAAGAAGGGGTAGCCCCACTCAGCACACAGTGGCAAGAATGAAGAGCAGAATATATCACAGTTTAAAATGTTTAAGTGTTGGTGGTTAAGTGGTCTCAATATCATTTTTAAAGCAGTTTTTAGTATACATCTCTTAGGGGTGAATTGCGGCAAACGTTCTCCTGAATTGATTTGGTTAAAAATAACAAATATTTCTTATCTGAGTCATCATCTCGGTCACTTGATTAGCCTGATGTTTCAATCAGGTCTGTTCTCTAAACAGCATCATGACATAGGGCTGACACTGACAAGTGACATTTTGTTCACTTTTTGTTCTATAATTTATCAGCATTTATTCAGCTCATTCTGTATATATCCCATGGCAATGTTTGCTTTGACTTTTAATTTAGGGTCACCTTGAAGCTTTAATGACGACAAAGCATTGCACATTACATGTCTGATGCCCTGAAACTCAAGGGAAAAACTAAAGTTTCATCAAACAAGCTTCTTACAATTACTGTGGGAGAAGAAAAATTTGTGACGATGTGGAAAGCTGACGCATCTTCTCCAACTTTTCTTTCTATGATTTTATAGAAATTTTAATGAAAAAAAAAAAAAAGCTGTGTGTGGAATGGGTGAAAAACTTTGTTCAGGGGCTTTTTGTTTTCACCTTGAAAGTTGTGCTGAAGTCTGGGCGTTACTGTCCCTGTGTGGGATGGTTGGAGAGGGAGGACACTGCCTCACCCTGCTGGCCTGGAGGTTTATGGGTCATGGCAGCAGAAGGGCTAGAAGAAAATATATCCTGGTGAGATGAGCTTAATTGATGTACAAAGATGAGGAGAGCTGAGCAATGTTGTTGGCTGAGGTGGAGATTCTGGGAGTCAAACACCTGCAAAGTGATGGGAAGGTAGGAGAGTAGGTGATGAAAACAGGGAAACAAAACCTTTGACATGAAAAATACACTGGTTGGAATCAAATATTCTACATTCTCTAGAGAGGAAACATTAAAATCAAGGAACGAATAGCAACAGGAATGGAATTTAAATCCTAATAGTAAAATACAGAGAGCTCCTGCTGTACAGTTCATGTGGAGAAAGGAGATGAATAATGCTGAAGGTAACACTGGGTGGAGAGAACTCAAATCTCTCTCCATCCACTGCCAAACTAATCTTTATTGGGATTGTATCCTGAATTTGAATATTTTACCTTTAAGCAAAATTTCTAGTATTCTAATATTTGCTGAGAAATTTGTTGTTAAGAAAGAGAGTTTTAGATATCAGGTGTTTCCCTAAAGAGATTTAATCCCTCTCTTAAGCACTGTTTCATTAGGAAAGAAATAAATGGTGCAGGCTGCTTAAAAGGCTTGAGGCTCCACGCAGACACCTTGCAATGCCCCTTCCTGAGGCTTCTGAGCCATGCAGGTACCTGACCCTGGGACCCAGAAACGGAAAACTTGGGGCATTTCATTGTTTTTACTTTACATCTCTACTTCTGGAGAAAATCTCATGCTTTGGTACATAAACTTGGCCTTGGTAGGAACTTGACGTAGTGAAACTTAAACTTTTTACGTCAGGTTTGGTTTTTGTTTCAAATTGCTCATGGCTGAATCCACTAAGTAGAGATAAGAGTCAGGATAATGGGTAGAGGAGGAAATGACTAACAATGCTTCATGCCCTCTCGTCTGGGGAGATGAATTATTCTAGGAAAATAAACAGTAAAAGGGTGTTGTATTCTAGGAGAAAAAACAGTGCTGATCAAATGGGGATCTGATGGTAGTCAGTTACAAGCAATTAATAAGCTTAAGAAGGAAAATACTTAAAAAATAAAGAGCAAAAAGAGAGAATTATAAGGTCTCTCTCTGGAAAGTTACAGTGCAGGGTAAACTACAAGTGTCTGGGTGGCTAATTATTTTCTGAGCATTGTTTTAGAAACTAGATGAAATCTCAGGACTGCAGCTTTTTCCATTAAGGGAATGTTCCATTATTTTAGCATTTGCAATGGTTCCGTACAACATAGAGGTTATTGTACTCTAAGGTATTCCTCAGATAGAACTATATTACTGAGAATACAACCCCCAACTGCATTTTCAAACTGAAAAATACCCATCACAAGCCATGTGTTTCTTGGCATCAGACAGTCTAAGTATCTTGGAGCAAATTTCCTTGCTAGGGCTGATCCTAGAAGCAAAACTTAATGCCTTTGATGCTTTGTTTGGCTTTTTATTTTTAATTTTTTTTTTCTCTCAAGATTGGTTCTGCTCTGTCACACTTGTATTGTTAAAGAAAGTTGCAGGAGGAATCCAAGACATATGGGTAATATTCTTACTTGTTAAAAGTTTAATTTATACTTGGAATATGAAGGAGGCAATAAAACGAGATTGTTAATGTGTGCTACTTTACTTGGCAGAATAAGGTAACTTAATTATGGTGAATAAATATATGGTTTTCTGTATAACTGTTATACTTTATTTGGACTGTATTTCCATTATTAAGCTAAAAATAGTTCATTTGTCGTATTGACCACATTGCTGGGATCATAAGTCTCTCAAATTTTCTATCAAAGCCCTTAATAACTGTAGTGACTTTATTCATGTTTCACAAAAGTCTGTGACGTCAAAATAACTTTGTGATCCTCATTACTTGCTTAGTAAGTGAAAATTCGTATTTATTTGAATCAGAAAGAAATCATCATGCCAAACCACAAAGTTTTAACCAGACTGGCTTTGCAAGAACCCAGTTCCTTCCTGTTTAAATCATTATCAGAACCATCTTAGAGATAAAGCTACACTTTAAATAGATACTTGACAACACATGCCTTCAAATCTTTTATCTTAAGCTTATAAAGGACTTCCAGAATTCTTAAGTTTTCTTTAATCTATGTCTAGGAAGTAATTACAGTTGTTTTGGTTTTTTTTTTTTTTTTTTGCATCACTGACTCTTTGGATCTCTCCTACCACTTTAGCAGTTTGATTAAACTATCCATATATATAGCTGGCTTATGGCTGCTTAGTGTTCAAAGCTATTTTTGTCCCTTTATGGTTCTCATTATTTGTTAAAAGTTTTTGGAAAAATGCCATCGTCTTAAAAATGATGGCTTGTAATGAGCCTTAAGCCTTTTGCTCCTCTGAGACAGGAAAACTCCCATTGCATTACCTGGGTTTTCATCACAGCCAGTGTAAAAGATGACTTTTTTCTCAATATTTCCTTTAATATTAAATGTCTAAGCTGTGAGTTCATATGATGACAGGATCATTCAAGTTAGAAGGGACATGCGAAGGTATCTAGTTCAACCTCCTGCTCAATCCATGGTCAGTCATGAGGTGAGAGCACGTTGCTCTGGGCTTTGTCGAGGCTGGTGTGGAAAATCTTCTCAATTGTTCTGAGCAAACTCCTCCACTGGGACATCCTTCCTCTGAAAACATTTTTCCTTATGGCTTGTCCGCACTTCCCATGTTTCAGCTCACTCCTTCATCCCTTGTCTTCCTGCCATGCACTGCAGTGAAGAGTTTGGCTCCACCTCCTTGACACCTTTGGGCACGGGTAAACTGCTGTAAGGTTCCCCTGAGACCAGCTCTTCTCCAGACTGAACAACTCCCAGTCCCTCAGTCCTTCAGGGCAAGAACTCCAGTCCCTGAGTAACCTCTGCTGGATCCTGATGAACTCTGTCAGTGTTTGGTCCAGTCTATCCCTCAGTCTGCCAGCTGTACCCCTGTCTTGAGACCCAAGGATGCTGTTGAACATCTTTTCTCCAGAGCACGGTGCTGGCTTGTGGCCAGGTCCTTTTATTAGAGCTGCTTCCAGCCTGGCAGTGCCCAGGAAAGGGGGTCCTTCTTTCCATGGCTTTCTTCATGCTCTTGCTTAAAATCCTAAAGATCTGTGTTGGCCCAGAGAAGCTGTGGCTGCCTCATCCCTGGAAGTGTCCAAGGCCAGGTTGGATGGGACTTTGAGTAACCTGGTCTGGTGGGAGGTGTCCCTGCCCCTGTCAGGGGTTGGAACTGGATGATCTTTAAGGTCCATCCCAGCCCAAACCATTCTACAATTCCGTGATTAGATGGCTGTTGCCCTGTTTTTTTGCTAGAGCCTTCTGTTTTAACCTTGGAGTCGGAATTCTTTCTCACACAGTTTCACGTAAATAATGGCCAATGTTTACTTAATGGTATTTTCTGTTTTTCATTCCTTTTGTGATAAGAGAACTTTGATGAGCATCTTTTTTCTCCAGTGGGCTTGAGAAGGAAGTGACATGTCCTCCAATCCCTTGTGGAGTTGAGAATTGTATAAGACGTGACATATGTAAATAAAGTGGCTCTTTTCCCTCCTTTCTGCTGAACCTGGCAGGTGTGAGAGCGTCTTTATTGTGTTTTCCCAGACACAGATGGCCAAGATGACTTTTTAAGAATATTCAGATTTGGTGTTAGCTAGCAGGGCTGCTTCTGTGAAGTACTATGTGCAACACAACCTATGAATACCCAAGAAGTGTTTGGGTGAATAAATCCTGTTTGCTGTTAGTGGAGCACAGTTTCAGGCCATGGCTCAGCTGCCAGGCTGTTTCACTGGATATTGTCCAGCCTTTCTGGTATTCTGCAGCTATTTAAGGAAAATGGAATGAAGATGTATGGAAGGAAAGAAATAAGTTATTTCCTTTTCATAAGGTCTGATTCAATTTTTCATGAAAATATTGCTGAGAGCTTATAAGGGGGATCAGCAAAAAGTACAGTCAAAGGCATCTCATAACATGAGGAGTTAGGAATCCTTTAAGGATAGTCTTGGATAAAATGTAAGAATGCACAAATATAACAGATATAAATACTTGGAATTAGCTGTTGAGCTCTCATGAAATGGGACCAAGACGAAGTGTAAGGAAAAAACCCACAAATAGGCTAAATTATGTCTTGGTATAAGTAGGTGCAGGTCCATTAACTTTCCTTGCTTTGTATTATTCTACAGTTTAACCTTTGAAACTGTGGTTTATCCACACAGGAAACAATCCAAGACCTGAAGTTCTATTCATCTGCAATTCAAATTATCTTAACTACTCTTTAAAAAGGTTGCTTTAGTGGTGAAATAAAACCGTAAAATTATATTGTGTATTGCAATTTTCCCCTGCTTTCAGTGGCTGTCTTCTCTGATGAATTATCTAGGTAAGATGAATTATTCCCCTATTTTTCCAAAGTAATTGCACTAAGTCATGCAAATCTATCCAAGACTTGCAACCAAGTGTGAAGTTTCCTGTTTGAGTAGCTCCTTCTTCTTGGCTGTTAGGGATTGGTTTTGTTTTACAAGAGGATGTTGTAGCCAGTATAGTGGTTTGTTGTTGTTTTGTTTTTGCTAAAGCTTCTGTTTTAACCTTGGAGTCAGAATTCTTTCTCACACAGTTTCATGTAAATAATAGCTAATGTTTTTTTAACCATCTATTCTGTTTTTCATTCCTTTTGTGATAAGAGAAGTTTGATGAGCATCTTTTTTCTCCAGTGGGATTGGGAAGGAAGTGACATGTCCTCCAATCCCTTGTGCAGTTGAGAAGTCTATAAGATGTGACATATGTAAGTAAAGTTGCTTTTTTCCCTCCTTTCTGCTGAACCTAGCAGGTGTGAGAGCATCTTTATGGTGTTTTCCCAGACACAGTTTGTTTTTTAATGGGGCAAGCATTGTTACACAGGGCTCTCCCACACACCAGACCCCAATGCAGGCAACATCTGGGAGGATGTGGCGCACACTGGCACAAGGGTCTGAATAGTTGCCTGAACAGAAGTGTTTGTCACTTAATTTCACAGTAGGGATTTGAAGCTTTCGTCTCTGGAGCAAGCGTGGCTGGGATAAGTTCTGTTTTTCACCCATGCCATTTGGAGATTTTCCCCTTTCAACCTCTAAATATTTAATTGGCCAGATAGAGCAAGGATGACTTGTCCTGCTGACTTTGTAGAAAGGACACTGCAGTGTGATGAGAGATCAGTGTCCCATTTCTGCTCTGTCAGGCTTAAGTCTAACCCTGAGTATCTCTGCTTTGAGGGAGTTCTCTAAAATTACTTAACCAGGTTCTTTAACTTTCTTTTTTTTTCCCTCTTGCTCTGTGTAACAAACCTTCATTTGAATTGTTTCCGCTGCAGAATCAGAAATAGTTTTATCTTCTTTTGTTCCCTGTTCCTCAGCTCCTCAGGGGAAAAAAAGAAAAAAAAAGAACACAGTGACCAGCTGCAGCAGTTACCTCTTTTCTTCAACTTCACAAAACCAGGTATAAGATGAAGGGAAGTTGTAATATCAGAAAAATAGTGTGATTAAATAGCTGGGAGTAGAAACTGAGCTTTAATTTTTCATTCTTGTGCTAAGAATATTTCCATGTTCCTTTTCATTCTCTGCAGTTCTTGGGGCATATGAATTTTGTGCTGAAATAGATTTTTCTCCTTTTTTTCTGTCTCGTTTGCTCATAAGTACTTCAGTGCACAGAAGGATTTGGTTGTATAGAGGAATATTCTGTCTCCATTAAATTCAGTGCATGATTTCTCTGACCTCTTCTGTATGCTTTTCATGGTAACTTAAATGTAATGTTTTATGAGCAAATCATAAACCTTGAATTTACTGGGAGGATAAAATCCCCATTCTTTCCTAGCTCATCTCTTAGCTCCAATACCAGAGAAACAAAGGAAAATGCTATTATATCAGCTTTGAATGGCAGTGATGCAGTATGCATCTGTCCTGTGAAACTCCCACTGAAGGAAATTGATTTCTGGTAGGTGGAGTTGCCTTGGAATAGTTTACAGGTCCAAGGAACAAAGAGCAGCAAATGCATGTGAGGTGCTGTGACAATGCTTCTCTGTGCTTAGAATAAAACTGAGCACAGTTAAAAATAAAAAAAATTGTTGATCTGAAAGGAAACAAACGCATTTCTGGTTTACTACATGGCTGCACATCTGTAAGCAAGGGGAGGATTTACTTGACTGTGGGTTTCAGCTGGGGCTTCTGCTGTCTCTTGAAGAGTCTGCAGGGTGAACATTCCCACCTAGTGGCTGGCAGCAGAGCAGGAAATGAGAAATACACAGCACTGAGTGTAGGCCAGGGGATTGCTTGTCAAAGTCTGCTCACCACATGCAAAAGGTGAGAGAGAGAGAGACCTATCAGGCTGCTGTTCGGCTTAGGCCCCAAGGATTTCGTTGCACTCGGTAGATACCTTTAGCATGAAAACACAGAACAAAGGGAAGTTAAACTTGCAGTTGTGATCAGAAATCCATTGGCCTCAGATTTGCTGCAACAGCAGCGCTGCTCCTGTCCAGCAGATGTGCAGTGCTGCCGAGGAGGTTCTGCACTAAAGGGGAAACAGCTTCAGCCAGGGCTCTGCCTGGTGAGAACAGACACCTCTGCCGAGGGACTGGCTGAGCTTTACTCAGCTTGTAGAAACACTGGAACGGAATTTGTTTCATTTGCCCCTTGCCAAAATGTTGGTGGAAAACAGCAATTAGTTCTTAACTTGTTAAAACTTTAAAGCACATTTTTTCTATAACCTGAATAAAGGAACTCTTTACGAAGTTTAATTTCCCTTATGCTGACAATCCAATTCTGTTGCTTGATGTTATGCTGCATCACGTATTGGCTCATTGAAAAGGCGAGAAATTGGAAGAGATTGATTGTCTGAAATAGTTCAGGTATTTGTGGTTTGAATAAGGCTGGCCTGAGTAGGCAGCAGTCCAAAAAGTAGATTTTACGGGGTTTTTTGTCTTTGAAAGCGAACATCACTATAACTTTGTTCCCTGCTGGTGCTGGTGCTGCTGCCACCAGATTTTGCCTACATCCCTGGGGAGTTTGGAGTTGCTGGGACTTTAGTGGGAAAGCGAGTAAGGACAGCTAGTAAGTACAGACAAATCTGACAAGAAGACCAAGCTAGAAACTGGAGTGGAAAAGCTTTCTTTTATCACAAGTGTGATAAATGGATCAGAAATGGGGATAAAAATACAAATATCCACTCCTATGTCTCTGTGTGTATTCTTAAACCAGGAAGAGTAGTGCTGAGATAGCAACTGAATCAGGTCAGGAAAAGAAGGCAAAATATTCATTATGAATACTGAGAACAATTCTACTCATGAATTTATGTATTGCCATACTCAGTAGTGTAGTCTTCAGAATATCTTATTGTCAGCTTGTGGGTCTTATGTTCTCATGGACCAATTTTAAATCTTCTGCATGCTGCAAATGCTCTAAACTGCAAATGAGTTCTGTTCTGTAATACAAATATAGCTATTTCCTCCTGAGAAGATCACAGATCTACCCAAACGTCTTCGAGTGTATGCAGTAGGAAAATATCTGGAGTTTAGACAATGACGTTCAGAGCAATTGTATTTCTATGTAAAATGAAACTTGGTGACTACAAATACCCGAGGGAGTTGATAAGTATATAAAAGTGGAGTGGGAATGGCTTTTAAGCAATCACAAAGTTGTTTTATCAGAAGAGTTGATACCACATCATGTTAGTTCTGAGAGATTTAACTTTCTAATCTCAAATGTGCTTTGTAGGCAAAAGGACTTTACAAATGAAATCCAACAGCTTGCAAGTAAGGCTCTCTAGCAACTGATGACAGGGTTGTCTTTTAGGTGTTGATAATTGTTCAGTCACTTGCAAAGAAACTATAAACTCCAGAGATCACTGTCTGCTCTGTATGAAAGAGGGGAGGGGAAGTTGCTGCTTCCTAAGAGCACCATTTCAGTCGTGGAGAATAAAATGGGACAAAGTCAAAAGAAATTTTTTTAAGCCAAAATATGTAGTGTTCAAATAATAATAATTTTCTTAATCTGACCCCCACACCTTTTCAGTGTCCACTTCCAGCACTCACAAATGGAGGAGACCTGCAAGAGCAGATTGGAAACTCAATATTTTTCCTTCTACGTTCCACTAAGACTCTGTTTAAAGTCAAAAGATTGCTGCAAGCTAATAGTCTTTAGAAAACTTGGGTGTTTTTTGAAAACAATCACTGGTAGAGAAAAATACCACAAAAATAATTATATGCCAGTATATTGATTATTGCACAAAACGTGCTGAGGAAGTCCAGGAGCTAATTTTCTATCAGTAGAAAACAGAAGGCTGAGAAAACCTGTTTAAAGAGCAAGTGATTTTAGTGTAAGATTAAATGAAACTCTGAAGAGCTCAGCATTCACTCAGGCCTTGACAGCATATTTCTGGTTAGCCATTTAATGTAAGCCTCTCTTCAAAAAGTAACTGCCAAAGCTTTATTATTTTAACATTTCTCAGTGGCCAAGGACAGTAGTTCCCGTAACTGCTGAAGAGATAGCTGGAAACCTATGGATAACCTCCCTCGTTAGTGAAGGAAAACCTATGAATAATCCTTGTTAGTGAAGGAAAGGCCTCTTGAACAAATGAGTCAATAAAGCATTAATCAAAGAGGTCATTTGTTCTTTTTGATGGCAAATTCTTTATACAAATGGCACCTGCAAACAGGTAGCAGTGGCTGCAGAAAAGTGTAACATTTAAAGATTTTAAGGTGATGGATGACCCAGTAGTACAAGGCTTCTTGTATTGAAATTGGCAATGTGCGTTAAGTAATTCCTTATTATTAGCTGAGTAATTATCTGTGAAAGAAAACCATCTTTCTTCAGCAAAGAGTGACAAGGAAGGTGACTTTTCATACATGAGAAAACAGTTAAACTGTTTCGGATACAAATGCATCCATCCTAACTTCACTCGAATGTACTCCACTTAGGCTTTATTGACTCCCATGGGGCTTGAGCACACCCTAAACCTTAAGAGGCTACTGGCTGTTGAGTCAAAAAAATCACCAACTTTTAGTACTTACTTGAAAGTCCTTTTCTGAACAGAGATTTGCAGCAAAGATTGTTTGCTTCTTTTGCAAAATTGAAGTCGGTTTTGTAAGTGAAGAGTAAGGCATGACAGGTTATTAATTTAGGATGAAAAATTATACTTGTGGTACCATTTGGTTGAAATTCTTTGCCAAAAATGTCTTTGATTTTTGTCTGCCTTTTATAATTATGGCTGAAGGCTTCTGTATTTTATAATGGGACTCTGATGAAATGCTTTAAACAAACAATTTTCTGGTGGCTGCTGCAGTACCCATTGATTCAATAGAAGTCCTATAATGTGACTAAAAACTGAGGCAGGTGCATGTCTTGCCTTCTTAACTTATATCTGATTAACATCCACTGTTCTTGGTTAAATAACTCCACGAATTCCATTAGGTTGTGTCTGCTGGAGAGTGAAGAAAGCAGGACCTGGCTCTTATTGATCTCTGGATCTGTACCTTGGACTTTTGCCAATAGTATTTAATTGAAAGGAAGCCTGAGATAAAATTATAGCCCTGTGAGTGCCAGTGTGTGCTTGCAGCTTTGTTAACCCACTTGTTTTGAATCTCAATGAAGTTTTCTCGCACAAATAAAACAGATTATTATAAAATAAATGACTCACAAGATGTATTTTATGAAACTAAGTAAGGAATAGCAAACTGAACTCTATTACTGGTCTGTAAGTGGTTTAGCTATCTGAAGTACCAAAAAGAAAAAGCAACGTCTCTGAGAGTGCAAATAGCCTTGCCAGAACAGTGTGAAGAGAGAGATGGCAGATGAAATAGGAAAACTTATCTGCATAGTCTACGTTCTTGAATATTCTTGTGTTCAGAAGGATTAAAATTGAACATGATAATTCAATATTAAGCCAGATCCTGTCCATCGTTTGTTTGGAAGAATTTGTCTTGGACAATTGACAGCTTTGGTACCAAGAAGCCTGTCATGGGACAGATCTTTTACGGTGTATTGCAAGAATATCAGCTCATTACTGGTCTCTTGACAACCTCAGCTATTTTATTTCTTTTCTTGATAATTAGAAGACCACCAGATGGCCCCATCTGAAATAACTGGAATGGCATAAATACCTAAAGAGAAGGGGAGAGGGGAGGGAATGTAGGGAAATATGGAGCATAGATTTCATTCTTACTCCTATTAGATTTTTAGGCCTACTTCAGTTCTTGAGGATGGGAAGTGTCAGACCCATTTGATCTTAGTAGGAGAGAGAAACGCAGATTTACAGGTTTTGTGTAGCCATTGAACAAGTCTGACACCAGATATGAACCCCATGTGCATGGGACTTTGGGAATGCAAGTCAGTGACAGCTGGAGGTCAGAGGGGTGTTTCAGGTCCCAGTGAGCCCATCAGGCTCTGAATGAAGCAATGTGGAGTTTTTTTGTAACCCCCTGGCACAGGTTAGCAGTGGGGAGTTTAAAAGGATTTGTGAACAGTAACTTTTTAAATAGCTGCGATGGCACCCAAAATGATTCTCTTCAGGGCTTCAGACATTTCCTTTATGATCATTTTAAATGAGTCACTTCAAGTTTTCCTTCTCATCCCCACTTCTTTTTTTAAACCCTTTAGCATTAGGGGAGCTGGCCCAGGTTTGCAAAAATGGTGTTTCCTTGTACATCACGTAGCCTGGTGGAAGAGCATTTCCCTGGTACCAGCTTAGCAAATTGGCACCAAGGTGCAACAGGCAGTTGTGCTTGTGAAGGTGGGGTTTCTAGCCTGAATTTCTTGCTTAATTAAAAGGCAAATTAAATGTGCATCCCATCTTTTGGTGTTTTTATCTTCAACAAGAAGAGAATGCTGAAAGCCTTTGAAGAGATTGGTTAAGAGCCTTTGCATATGATAAAGTAAATTTTATAGATAAATATTTCAATATTAGCAAAACTAAAAATTACTGTATACGTAGCATTTCCAGTCCATCATCATGATTTCTGTTAATACACACATACACACAAAAAAAGGCCTCCAAACTTTGAAACTTTCAGCTGCTTGTCAAATTTTGAGTAGTAAATTAAAGGAAAAAAAGTTGATGTGGAAGATAAAATTAATGAAGATAACCTTTGTAAAGCCGAAACTGATCTGTGCTGTTAAATACTCCAGTAGAGTTTTTTCTGTCATGCACATGGAAACTTTAGAGATTGTTTCATGAAAACAAACAGAACTTGAGCAATGTTAAGAAAACAAATTTGCAGGCCTGGGGCAGAAGGAAAACCTGCCCTGAAGTGCACGCAGCAGATTTTGCTTCTAATAGTCTTTATAATGAGGTTCAACCATGATCTTCAAGAGTATTGGCAATTAGTCAGGTTGCACAGAAATTTGCGACTGGTTCGTGTCCAAATTGCAGCCCATAAATTAAAGGAATGGTGCAGGGCGAGTGGCTTAGTTATGCTGTTCAATAATTTCAGCACACTGGATCATCTGGGTGAACTTCAGGTCTCGGGGAACAACGTATTTAGCGATTTAAAGCCAGTTTGACTCTATTTAAGTGCATGAAGGTTAGAGAACCCTTGAAGGAGTGAATGTACAATGTGCAGAATAATTGCTTAATGGAGAAGGTGGTGTACTTGATGGAGACTTGTATTGATTAGTGGAGGGGGGAAATGGTGTTTTTATGAAAGTCATTGGTGTCTTCTTGCACTGTACAACTTAGGCACTGCGTAGTGTGTGATGTAGTTAAAACTTCAGGAGAAGGGAGAGGCTATTCAAGTCTGGAAAATTTCATATGGAAAGCAGTTTTGTGTAACCATATTTTTTGTGTATCTGAATAATCCAAATATTTTCTCACTTTGAAACTCTGTTTTAGATCCTGAACTTGAACAGAGAACCAAGAAGGCCTTTGTCTGAATAATATTTGGGATTGATGTTTGCCTTTGATACCAAAATCTCAAAACATATATTATTTCTTAAAAATAAAACCAATCCAATGTAACTCTTGGCATTTATAAAGAGTTTATTACTTATTCATCTTTTGGCTGTGTATAAACCCACTGATGTGAAGATAAATTACTGCATTAATCTCACCTACATGATTTTGTAACCCTTGGGGCAATGCCTTCACTCCTTACAGGGTTTGTAGATGAAGTTAAACACTGTCTAATAAGGAAATGCAGCATTGCAGGTGTTCTGCAAGGAGAACCAGATTAATTTATTGAATAAGCATTTCTAATTTTTAAAGGATTTGCTGACAATTATATATATATATACAGAGGAAAAATTAGGCTTGTTCAGATTGTCTATGACTGATTTAGGCAGAAAAAAAGGAGAGGGGAGGGAGAGGGGCTGAAAATTTATTACCAAGAGAAAGTACTTTCCCCTACATCTTATAAACCTCATTAATATGTTCATTTACTATTTCTCCCTCCCACACACAGTGAAACCTTTTCTGAAACACTGTTCAGACTGAAGAGCATTTATTTAATGAAGGCTATCTGAAAAATAACCATAACCTCCCCATCCTGGTGGTCTCCTGCTGAGTAAGAGTCCCAACTTTGACTCAGCCCTCTGCCCATTTTCCACAAAAGGCTTCAGATGAACCACACAACTGAATGGAGGCATTTGCAGTGGCGACTTTTGTGTCTGAACTCTCACAGGTGGCATCTAAAATATGACAAGGGAATTGCATTCTAGCACTTCCCTCTGAACGAAGGGTGAGTTCATCTGATGCCTTTCCCAGGGCTTAGAATTAAAAGCTAAATACGGGTAGAGGGGGAAAAGGGTTTTATCTTGGTATTTATTTAAGGATGCTTAGATGCATCACATCCAGGCAGGATGCACCCTCCAGTATGCACCCCAAGGAGTGCACCCCCCGCAGAATGCCCCCTGGAGAATGTCCACACCCATGATTATTCGTGTGTACAGTTCCAGACCTTGCACATCAGCACATCTATCAAAGATTCCCCAGTGAGAGGCTCGAGAGAAGCCCCTGCCCTGAGGAACCTTCCCCCTGGATGGGCCTGTCTTGGTTTACAGAATGTGTTCTGGAGAGGACCTTGGTGTCTGGGCTCTCTGACCCCCATCTACGAGGCTTCCAAGATGTTTGGTCTCTTGGCTTAACAGAACTTTGGGTCTAAGCTCGTTATCAGGCTTGGGGAATTACAAGTATGTGGGCTAAAAGCACTGAGGACACATAAAGCTGCATAAAAAGGGTATATGAAAAGGTGTATATAAGAGGGGTATATAAAAGCAAAATTCATCATGGCATCACATTCACAGATGAACTAAAACTAAAAATGGGTGAAATCAATCCTACTTTGTGTCCTGCCCAGCTGGCTCCTTACTCAGCCACCTGAGCCATGCTCTGTCTCCTTGGCCAGCCAGAGTTGGCTTTGTCACCAAGATGGCTTAAGTCATTCTTCTCAGTCTCTCTGCTTTACCATCCATCTTGCCTTTTATTAAAGTAATACACCCTCTTTTCCACACCTTTTTGGGGTTCAGATGTGGCAGGCTGGTCAAGGACATTAAATGGCATTTGTGTTCCTGCACCTCTTTTGACATCCATGAAGGAAACAGAGAAAACCCTGCCCATCCCTTGCAGTTCTGCTCTCTGCACTGCAGGATAGTGATGAGTGTAAAAAGGTCAGCCTTCAGCTTCCCCAGAGAGCTGGAGGGATGTCTAATGCTGCTGATGGCTCCTGAAAATGAGTTGCTTTTGTCATCTTGTCTGCTGACTGCTCATGACCCCAGAGTTTTGAAAGTCATTTAACCTGCCAGATTTGAATAGATAAAATTATGCGCTTCTAACATCAGGGACACACTCTTCCTACCCATCCTTCAGTGGCTTTAAAGTAGATATGGGAGGTTTTAAATT
Organism: Platysteira castanea; assembly: GCA_013397175.1. Classification (NCBI taxonomy): domain Eukaryota; kingdom Metazoa; phylum Chordata; class Aves; order Passeriformes; genus Platysteira; species Platysteira castanea. The sequence continues at coordinate 15,100 of VYXC01010662.1, read as the reverse complement.
AGGGAATTTTTTATCCTTTCTAAAAGAACTGGAACTCTTTTATTCTAATTTTCTTCCTGAACTGGCTGACTGCTTTAAAAAATAAGCCCTACCCCATCCAAGGCAAGGAGAAAAAAACTCACCCCAAAAATTCAGCTTTGAAAAGAATGGTAATATAGATAGCACCAGCCTCAATTATTTGATCTGTTAGTCATAAAAGAAAAAGAAGAAACAGGTGTACATAATCTAATGATAAATAAGGTATCTTTATATTTGATTTATGTGCATGTTTATAAATGTAGTTCAAGGCTGGAACTTTCTCAGTTACCAGTCTTATCAGTAGAAAAGCATAGGTTTTAGGTAACTCAAAACTGCCCATTAATTTAGAGTTATGTTTATCAAATAGTTTTAATTATGAAAGAAGACTTCACCAAAAGATCAAGTTTTATGAAGTATTCAATAAAGGATAGTGGGGAATATGAAGTTCAGTGCCTTCTCCTGCAAGCACATTTGAACTGCTGCTGTCCAGCTCCAAAGAAAATTCCCTAATCTCTTTTATATCAGATATTCTGGTATTGATTGTTCTGACATTTCTAATCCAAACCGCTTCAGTGTCTCCTAACTGAGCATTCCTTTCCATTCACTGGGGTGTTGAGGGTGAAGAAAAAGCTGCTGTCCACTCCTTTATTTCTTGGCTTCATTTTATTCCAGGTGGCTGA
>VYXC01010662.1:0-14376 GCA_013397175.1 Platysteira castanea | reverse complement strand
AAAAAAAAAAAAAATGTTAAGGAGGATATCCTGCCATTTGAAGTAACCTGTAGTGTTGAGTAATATGAAGATCATGGAAATACTTCTTTCATTAATTCTCTAGGAGGTTTGAGTGATAGATGTTCTCCGGTAAATGCGCATGCTGGGAAGTTCCCTTTTATCTTAAGAATGTGATTTATTACGTTCCTGAATAGAGATATATTTCTCTAAGTAAGCTGAACTGTGAGAAATGTCTAATTATCACTTTTTGATGGTAACAATTAACCTCTGTGAAATCTTCTGTTAATAAGATGTATTTGCAAAACAATTATCTGTATTAAAAACCTTTGTTAAATCTTTTCATTCCAACTACCCCCTACAAATTTCTATTTGCATTGGAATTGTGGAACATAATTTGTTTAAAAAAAAGAAAAAAAAATCTAGTCTTTAATGAAACGTTAAAATATAGCCCAGAGGAACCTTCTGTTTCTCGTGCCAACTTTTTGAAGTTTCATTTTTGCGATTTATTTGTCAGGATTAGAATAATGTTTGGTTTTGTGGTGCACATAGTTGCTCACTATTCCAAAGAATTAACACAAAAACATCCTTTTCCAAACAGCAGAATGCTTTTAATTGCTTCAGCAGGGCTTCTGTACAAATGAATCTGTTAGGGAAAGGCATTTTCTTTGCATTCATTTCAAAGGACAGGTGTTCCAAAGCCCTACAAAGTCGCTTGCAAGGTGAGACTTTCCCTTTGCCAGTGTACAATTAGCCTTATATCCAAATAATAAGTATGATTTTTCTTTTAGTAAACAACACGTGCCTACTCTGCATAATTCTGTAGAAATCAGTGCCTATTACTCTTCAGAAGCTTCTTACACCTAATTAGTGACTGTGAAGCATCTTATACTTACCTTACACTTTAGTCATCCACAGAATAAGACTAAAGAATTAATTTGAAATTCTTTCCATTCTTTTGGGGTGCCCTTTTTAAATTATGGGCTGCTGCCTGTATTTGTGTTGTTCAGTTGTCATACCTGTGGGGCAAAGGACAATTTGCTTGTAGACAAGCAAAGAAGAGGGGGGAAAAAAGCAACAAAACATTTCATCAACCAGGGGCTTCAAGATGAGGAGATTCCCTGTGGATTGCACATCAAAGGTACAAACATGTTGTGAAATAGGAGGTTGAACAGCTTTTAACAAGCTGTTAATTGAGCCAGAAAGGAGGATGTGGAAGTGTGGAGTGAGACAATGATCCTTAATGACTGGAAAACCTTCCACAGTGGTCACACATCTGGAAATTAGTAGCTCTCTTGGTAAATTCTGCAGACCTGAAACCCTTACTCAGAGATGAACTCAGTCCCTGGGCATCTGGAGGCACTTTTTAGGGTCCACCTTAGAAGTGCTTCAGCTGATCCTACAAACATTCATGTATGCATTTCTATTACTGTGGGCTACTATATGAACAGAGGGATAAGTTTTTGTCACCTCCAGCTTTGAGAGCAGAGTGTGATACTTACAAGTCTTGGCTCCTAATAATGACTGTGCTTTCACTTTATGCTGGAAAATTGCCTTGCGGTAATTTTCTTATGATGACACCTCCTTTTCATACAACGTGAACACAGTCTCAGTAGGAATAGTTGTCTTGAAGTGTTTCTCAAATTTTTGCTCAGATCAATAAAACATCTCAAACTGCTATGGATCAGCAATTGCTTGTGAGAACTTTGTAAGGCCTGTTGGTGACTTCAGGGGCCCGATGCTGGATTTCTTCACCTTAGAGAGGAAAGGATTTGGAGAGATTCTAATTGCTCTCCTCAAGTGCCCGAGGGGCATTAGAGAGAGTGTGATGTGAGTTTGCCTTGGCAGGGCACAGCAAAGAAGACAAGGGACAACAGCCGTAAATCGCGAAAAGGCAAATTCCAATGGAAAATAAGAGAAGTTATGGGGAAAGGGGGCTGGATTTGCTGTCAGAAGTCTAATACTGCAGCAGATGCCCAGGGAGGCTGTTGAACCTCCATTCCTGGAGGTATTGAAAACTTAACTAGATGAAACTCTGAGCCATTTGGTTCGACTTTGAAGTTTGTCTTGCTTTGAGAAGAAGGTTGGACTGAATGCTCTCTAGAGACCTTTCCACTAGAATGATTTGTGGTTCTCATCTCAAATGTCTGGACCTGCGGTCAGGTTCCCTGGTATGGAGGGAGAGGACATATAAATCAGGACATTTTATCTTTAAAAGTTTAAGAGGAAAAAGAAAAGACAGAGCTAAATGTCTCATTTTGTTCTCATGGGAAGTAAAAGCGTGCTTGAAACCAGACTTACAGATTCAGAAAACTGTTTCCAACCATACTAAAGCAGCAAAAGAAACTACTGAAATCTCATCTTGCTACACTCTACCAAAAGCAAGCAGACTTGTGCCTCACCTTTTCAGTGATTGGTGCCATTCAGAACAGCAGTATGAACAAAAAAATTGCTTAGATCTTCAGTTTTAATTCATTTTNGCGAAAAGGCAAATTCCAATGGAAAATAAGAGAAGTTATGGGGAAAGGGGGCTGGATTTGCTGTCAGAAGTCTAATACTGCAGCAGATGCCCAGGGAGGCTGTTGAACCTCCATTCCTGGAGGTATTGAAAACTTAACTAGATGAAACTCTGAGCCATTTGGTTCGACTTTGAAGTTTGTCTTGCTTTGAGAAGAAGGTTGGACTGAATGCTCTCTAGAGACCTTTCCACTAGAATGATTTGTGGTTCTCATCTCAAATGTCTGGACCTGCGGTCAGGTTCCCTGGTATGGAGGGAGAGGACATATAAATCAGGACATTTTATCTTTAAAAGTTTAAGAGGAAAAAGAAAAGACAGAGCTAAATGTCTCATTTTGTTCTCATGGGAAGTAAAAGCGTGCTTGAAACCAGACTTACAGATTCAGAAAACTGTTTCCAACCATACTAAAGCAGCAAAAGAAACTACTGAAATCTCATCTTGCTACACTCTACCAAAAGCAAGCAGACTTGTGCCTCACCTTTTCAGTGACTGGTGCCATTCAGAACAGCAGTATGAACAAAAAAATTGCTTAGATCTTCAGTTTTAATTCATTTTTTCAATGTCCCTGTTCAGCCATCATCTTCAGTACTGGGTCTTCTACTTCTTCCCAAATCCCTTAGCAAAACTTAAAAGAAAAGAGTCCTCCTCAGTATGGCTCATTGCCACCCATCGTTATCCCCAGGACTAATGGCATTTGTGATAAGTGCAACAATTTGGACCATTTCATGTTACCATGGCAGCCAAGTTGAAAGTAGCAATTTTTTCCCCAGGTTGGCTGAAGATACTCTTGCAGGTAGAAGATCTCAACTAATATCGATTAAAAATTTTCCTCTGTGTTACACCAAAATATCTTTTCCTACGTTTCTCCTTCTCTGTGATGACTACCTGGAGTGTAGGAGTATTTCATTAAAGAATAACTGGAGACAGAAGAACTTCCTATTTGAGTGTATCAGTGATTAAATGAATTTGACATTTTGTCTTGAATGAAAGTGAATTTAAAGTGCTACTGTGAAGAACTCTTACAAAATATATAGTTGGAGCTTGTCAAAGAAAACTTGCTTATATTGCTGTTAAAAAAAAATCAGGTTATCTTCTAAATTAAAGTAAAACTGCAACAAATGGCAAAAAGAAAAATCAGCAAAAAGATAGAATTTGTAATTAAAAGAAAGCTGTCTCTTCTGTTCTTCATGGACAGAAAAACTCTGATAAGTCTGTAAATGTCATGAGATTTATTTCAAACCTTCCTGTTCTGTGCAGTCTCTATTCCTCTGTCACAATTTCCACCGAAGACTCTCTTAGCTCCTGCTGTAGTATTAGAGACCCTAAAAGTCTGTCGTTTTTGCAACCAAACATGTAAAATGCTTTCTTTGTGTGTTCAAATGACCTAAAAATGTTTTCTGTTAATAAGGAGAAATTTGTGGGATCATCTGTTGGAGGTGTAATAGGAGGAACAGAGAAAAGAAATTAACAACACTTTAAGGCAATGACTTGATAATTGGGGTCTTCCTGTAATTTTTAATAGCTTAGGTAGTGAGTCTGATCTTAACACCTCCAAGTCTGGAAATACTGAGAAGCTAGATATGCCTATGATTTTACCTAAAACTGTTGTCAATTTGATAGGTTTGGCATTTGCATGTGCTGAAGAAAGAACATCAGTTCCAGCATCGGGAAGGCAATGTTTTAATACGCACATGGGGAAATTAGGGAATTCACCCCAGCGTAGTCTGTCTGCAGCTCTGGGTCCCGTTCTCTTCCCTGAGCGCCGTGTCTGATGGCCAGCTGTGGCAGTAGACACAACGTGCTGATACCATGCGTAACCACAGATTAAATGGAAACCTCACCCTCTGACAGCTGAGTGTACCAAACATTGACATGATGCCTGCTGTCACAATCATTAGCTCCGAAAAACGTGTTTGAGAACGTGTGGCACTAGATTCCGTTGCATTTTTCCTTCCTCTATTCCAGCCTCATAGTGGAGTTCCTCCTGAAACAGAGTTCCTCTCCCTGAAGAAAAAGCAAGATTCTTTTTCTTGGAGGAATACAAGGGATGGGTGTGATGTTGGGGCTGGAAAGAGGGGAAATGGGTGTGGAAGAGGCAGGAGAAGAGGTGCCTGCGGGTAAGGTAGATGTGAACTGCAGCTTGTATTTCTGAGGTGAATTCTTAATGGCCTTTAGAATTATGCACCTCTAATCAAGCCTTTGATGGCTGATGATGGGTATCTGGTGTTTGCAGTATTACCCAGGTCTATCTGTAATCCTAACCCCTGTTTTTATCTGGTGTAAACAAGTGAGGTCCTGCAGCAGTTCCGGGCTGGATGAACAGAAATAATGTTCCTCACCATAGCCAATAAGTAGGCTTTCAATGCTACTCTAACCATAAACAGTGATCTAAGGAGCTTCTCATGCTTACATGAGCTCTGCTGTGGTCCTTGCGGTGACATTTTCCCCTTGTCACAACTGTTTTTAAAAATAACCATAAAACACTTCCTTGGCACTCAGTCAGTTTTACCTGACTACATTTGCATGCAACGATTACACCTCTAGCTTTTATCATATATGCTGTAATATTATAGTGCTGGAACTCAGGATGCTTGGGTTTGTTTGAGCAGAAGAGAAAAAAATGCAAAAGCTGATTGATAGGGTAAAGAAGGCACCCTGCATCCCACACACCTGTCTCATATTACTGTGTAAAGATCTTTGGTTCTTCTTGCCAACCCTTTGGTCTTGAATTCATCATTTCCCCTCTCGCTGTTTCCATCAGTGTCCTTGGGTTTTGTTTCCCTCTCCTCCTTCAATATTGCCATTTTAAACATTTGTCCTGTGTTTCTATGGGAATTCTGGGAAGCACTCAGGTAGTTTAGGATCCTCTGGGAACTTTTTAACATTGTGTGCTCCTATTTCAAGGCTTAGCTGAAGTCTTCCTGTCTGAGCTGCAGCTTCCTCATACAGCTGTATTTTTTCCCAGGTTGTCTGACAAATGCTGTCTAGTAAATGTATTATCTCTTGCCTGCTATGATGCAAATTAACTTTTCTGCTTTTCTTCCTAAAAATATTTTTTTCTAAGAGAGTGGTAGTTGCTAGGGTAGAGAAAGATTCCTGTGTTTTGAACAGACTTTATATAAAATGTTTTAATAGGTTTGATGTTCCTTTGTTTCAGTCAAAGAAAAGCCTCTGCAGTGGGTTTCAATGGCAAGTCTCGCCTGGAAACTGTTGCTAAGTGAAACTGTTTAAGTGAAACTTTTGTTGACGAATAATTTTGTTGGAGCATCTCTCAGTAAGAAATTGGGAAGCAGAATCATAGATGTGGAGGGAAGACGGCTGCTCTATTGGCTATTTGCAGTTTTTGCTCTGTATGCGACATTATATTATGTGGGTTTTTAATTGTTCTTTTCTTCTTTTTTTTTTTTGCAGTCTTTTCTTACCAACGATTTTAGTTGAGCTCAAGTTTCTTTACAAAGAAAAGATCCTGATAATTTGACGGCCACATGTGGGCGTGGATTTGCGGATCAAAAGCACAACTTACACCTGTGCGTTAGGCGTAAATAACTGTTGTACCGTAACAGGAACATTTGGCCTGAGAGTGCAACACAAAGATACCAGCTGCAGGTGATTCTGTCAGCAAACCAGAGAAAGACAGCCTGCAGTGAGTACAGAGGCATTTGGTAAAAAGCCAGCTCTGAAAAGAAAGTATCTGACTGCCAAGGACAGGAAATCACATGAATAGCTCAAAGCAGCAGTGAACAAGTGCATTAGAGGTGACTTGCTGTGGAGGGTCAGCGTTAAGGAGCGTCTGAGGTGACAGCCCTGATAATGCTCCTCACTGGGACTTCCTTGTCTGCAGCCTTCCCTGTGTGGGAGCTGACTCTAATTAGATTTCCTGCCCAGTGCATGCCAGTGCTGCTTGCCTAACTCCCAGCTCATTCTGAAGGCTGCCAGGTGAGAAAGTGTGTAATTGCCTTCCCTCAAGAGGCAGCAGCTCCTCGAGAGTGAAGAATTCCCACACACAAATTCTTGAACTCTCAAGGAGTTTTTCTCAAGTATTTCTACTCTCAAGTATTTCTACTCTTTTTCTGTGTTAGTACAGTGGTTATAGCAGGTCTGGGACTCTGGTACTGCACTTCAGGGTGGGACTGAGAGGAAATCTTCAGGATGGATTGCAAAGTCATCACAGCCCCTTCTCAGAATGAGGGAAAGCAGAGTCTCTCTTCCTACTCCAACACAGTTCTGTTACCTCCCTGTCTTTTGTAAAAGCATCTTTTCTTTCATGTCTGGTTCTTAGATATTTGAAGTGCCATCGAGACCAAGGTTTGTATCCAGTGGAAGTATAATGAGGCTGGGGATTCATTGATACTGTCCTGTTTGTCTTTCCACTTATGAAGACAATAATTTTGCCATTTGAATATCAGCTTTGATAAGAACTACTGTGGTTTTTTAAAATATCTTTTGTCTGAGAAGATTTGCTCAGATTTATAAGGAGTCTAACTTACTGAGACTTTGGGTGTGAGTGGAGAAGATCAGATTTAGACCAAAAGCATCAGGACTGTGCCAATGTTTGTCTTCGTGAACAAAATTCCATGCTAATGGCCCTCTCCTCTTGAGCAAATGTGATTCTATAATCTGCAATCCTTAATCTGTGACAAAATGCAACTTGTAATGTTTATAAATTCATGGTCTTTTGGGCGTCCTTAAATTTTTTTTTCACTCAGGATGTTAGAAATGTTGAACTAGGCTCTGTGTGGCTAAAGGTCGCAGGTTTTATCTATTTCTCTTCAGAATAAATAATTAGCACAATGCTGTTGATTTTATGCAGGAGGACCACACACTTGAACAGGGACAACTTTCACTGGTTTGGTGCTCTACAAAGCCTTTGAATCACGAGATTTCTTTGTACATAACAACATTATTTCCTGTGCACTGACATCAGTGGGAGAAGTTGCCTCCTTGTTCCAATCATTTCTTAAAAACATGTGATGGCTCCTTGTGCTGTCTATGCCTGCCTTTTGGCCTTTGAACATCTTTTGGAAACTGGGTTGTAAACTTTTTGATATAGTCCAGTTTACCCATTTCCAGCCTTAGGGCTTTCCTGTATCTCCTGCCACAGGTTTAAGTTGTATTCCTTTTGTTGATAGAGAGAGGAACTTGCAGGATATCATTTGTGAGTGTTGTGTGCAGGTTGGGCTGTGATATGGCCACATTTATAGCACATGAAAAAAAGTACTGAACTCAGAGATCTGGGGTTTATAATATTGATAGGAACAGACAGAAGACATCCTTTTGTTTGGGGTTTCTTCCCTAACAAAACTAGAGCTTGAAATGCCTAGTCCTCTGTGTACGTGTGTGAGCGAATGGAACTCCTCCTGCCTGAGTCACTGAAATAGGCTACAATCTTTTAATTTTTTAGGGGTGCAGGAGTATTGGCCATTCCATCCTTCTTTCTTCTGCTGTCTGTCCCTCGTTTTCGCCAACAGCGCCCCAGACTTCTGCATGTTTGCAGTCCTTTCTTTCTTCTGGCTTTCTGGAAGGTCACAAGGGCCTACTGAATTAGCAAGAAAATTGGCTTTTCAATGCAGACAACTCTGCCCTTGCTTACGAGAATATTTCACAAGGAGGTAGAAGGGTGGTGCCTCAATTCCACGGACAGTAGGAAACTATGCAGCAGTACCAGGCATAGGAGCACCCATCTCACAGATTTATCTGTGAGTACAGGGCTCAGCAACTTCTCTTATGAGTCTAAAAAATCCTTAGTTGTGACACGTAGCAGCCTTCCAAGCTGCATAGCAAAATTATTTTCCTCGTTCTCAGTCTTCCCCTCCCAGCACACGTTATATGGTATTTGACACTTAGGAGGGAGAAGATACTCAGCAAAAATCTCACTTTTTTGCTGTTTAGAGTATTTAAGTCTTGAGCAAAGTTCTTTAGAATATTCTTGTCAAAAATAGAATATTATTTAAGTGCAGAGAAGCAGGCAACATATCCAATTTAGCATCTTACTCAGAATGTGTGTTCTAAAGCCTCTGTGTAGTAAAAAAAAGTGAAATTGAGGTGACAGAGCTCTTATAATCTACAGTGTACGTCAGTAAGAATAATTCTTAGCATGTGTATGAGAAAATGATATTTAGGTGTCACTCAGATTACTTAAGATGATTGACATTATATTTGAAGCAAAACCCCACATCTCTAGCCAAGTAATTAAATAATATTTTCAAAACCTATGTATAAAGAGCCCATTGTCAGCGTGACTGAACTGAGACAGGAACCCTAATGCTTGAGAACAGTAATAGCCACTCACCAGTAGCAGTGCATTAAAATGCATTAGACAAATATGCATTAGAGAAGGTGAAAAAGCCTGGATGCCCGCATAATAATCAAATTAGCAGAAATTGTTAACAAGGCCAAGTGCTACCAAGACAAGGATTTTTCAAGAATTTGAGTTGTCCTGGAAACACGTGGACATTTTGCTTTTGTTGTCAGCAGTCTGAGTAGTGTCTACAATGATGTATATCTCCTGGGAAATGCAGAGCTCAAAGTGCAGGGCTTTATATGATATTACAATATAATTTTCAATTTGATACTGCCTCTTATTCTTGAGAAAACTTAGGCTTAAAAAGATACTGTCAATCTGAGAAAATTCTTTGCATGGTGCCTGTTTCAATTATTGCCCATAGAGTGACAGGAATACAGTGCACGTGAATGATTTCCTGCTGGAATCTGGACTGATTTGCAATCACTTCAGAATTTGAGGCAAAGGGGGATTGGTTGCCTTTCTTGTTTTTTTGGTTTGGTGTTTTTTTTTTTTTACTAGTCTAAATACAGAAATAAATGGTTAGCTTGCATGCTTGAATTTGAGCCAATTCTGAACTTAATAATCAATCATGTAATTCATAATTTTCACTGCTGGTGGTTTGCAGCATAAATAGGATCAAAATAAATCAAAGTAGTGGTAACCAGAATGTTGTACAACTTATCAAGGAGCCCAAGTGTCAAGTTTATTTTTTCTATTGCTAAGTAGGGTGTTGAAATGGTTGCAGAAGCAAGCATTTTGAAAGTTTTATATTTGTCTGGTAAATGAACAGAAGTAAACAAAGAAATATTCTAAGAAATTAGCTACATTCTTTTGATTGTGGGTAGCTGTTTTAGGTATGGTATAATTTTGTAGATCAAGGTACATTAAGAGAAGAGGAAGATTTTACTCACAATTTCAAGCAGAAATTCTGTAAGGACTTTGACTTTTCGTGCTATGAAATGACCCACACCAATCAACTATTAATCAAATATATATTTTTATAAAGAATCTGAGCCTTCATTCCAAGAGGGACAGTTTGGCTTTGAAAAAATATCAGTTTGATGCTAGATGATGGATATATCTGATCCATTCTTCTATGCTGTGTGGGAACCATAGTATGGACATGGAATTCCATATGATCCATAGAATCACACTATTCAAACTTCCTCTCCCAATGGGATAAAATTCTGACTCTTAGCTCTACCAAAAAACTGAAAAAATCTAATTAAAAATATATTTCCCAATGTTGATTTGGGTTTCCCACAGAACAAACAATAAACAGTGTGTGTTTAAATTTGCAGATGTAAAAGAAAATTTTCACATTTCAAAATAAGTGTGTTTCTAGTAATAGTTTCAAGAAATATGGAAACAGGATTCACATCCTAAGAGATGTGCATTGCCCATCATTTACATACCCAGAAAAGTGTGGATTAACTAGCTAATAATTGCTAAGAATTTGGGTAATTTAAAGCAGTGAGTTAATACCTTGTGGAGGATTACATTAGGATTATTATATATAACGTATAATCCTAATATAATACATTATTTTACATAATATTAGGATTATATTAGCATCTTTCTTTAGGATTACATTTAACATTCCCACCTTGGATTTAACTAAATAGGGAGCAGCTGAATAAATTTACACCAGAGAAGCAGGGCAGGAAGCACTAACGTGGATGACCTTGCTAATGTAATGATCAGAATGGTTATGAGCTGATCCCAGCCTGCTGCTGCTGTTATTTACAGCAGTGTCCACAGAGATAGAAGCTGTTATTTGTGCTTTATTTTATGGAGCATTTTACAGACCTACAGTCAGGGTTTGGAGTTAAGGAAAGTGCTCACAGACATACAAGCAGCGTGTTCATTTTGTTATTTCTCTAAAACCTCTGCTATCTAAGTATAACTGACTTTGGAGCCTTCAGTCAACCTCAATTCTCATTTGCACAATAAAAGCCTCTATTTTGTCTCCTCTAAAGAAATAACTTGTTTGTTTAAGCACAAGGTTATTCTTCTCACAGTCAAATGGGAATCTGCAGATGACTTCTCACTCTGGCCTTGGCTGTGACACCCAACCTTTGCTTGGTGAAATATCAGTGACCTAACGAATGTTATGGTCTCCTGCTTCAGACAGGAATTAACTTGCATTCTCAGCTTCTGACAATCTCCATTTGGTCCATAGAGCTGGTAGGTGTCCTAATGGCCATGGAAGGTGTTGAGATAACAATATCAATGCCACTTGACCTATCACTTTTTTTTTTTTTTTTTTTTTTTTATCCTTTTGTACTTNTTGCATCTATTTGGCCTGTAAGGAGTTTAAAAATAGCACTTTCTAGCTGGGTTTGCTGGCTGTTTCTGGTGTAACCCAACAGGCAGTGATTAGTAGCTGGTTGTCTTGACAGTTGTGGTGTGTAAAAATCCACAACAGCTCTCAAGTGAAATGCTTTGTCCAGTCTCCTAGGCAATGTCTGGAGAGGGTTAGGAAGGGGTGTGTGGCTTATGGAGAACATTTGCTGTCACTTCAAGGTAGACAGTGAACCTGCTTCAGTGCAGGTTCTGAGACCACAGCCAAGTTTAGGAAGGGAAAGGAAAAACTTCTCTTTTGTCATGCTTCCATGCTGAGCATTTTCCACTTTCCTGCATGCTCTGTGATGAACAGGAGACGGCCACAGCTTATCTAGACATAAAGAGCTCATTGGAAATAGAAAACGACCATGTGTTTGGCTTCTGGGAGGTGAGTGAGTAAAATAGTGTAGGAGATCTCTACAAAAAGTAATGGCCACAATCTGGACAAAGCTGTTTCTGTCCAAGCACATGAACATTAACAGCCTGGAAAGCAGGTATCGGTCATCAGATATTGACTGCTGCAGTCAGTTCACCACATTTGGTGTGGTTTGGATTCCAGACTTCAGTATGGCATGATGGCACTTTTTAATGTGTTGTCTATTGCACAAAAATGAGAAGCAGAGGCTTGGGCAATGACATTTGCAAAAGAGAGGATTCGGACCAGAAAGGAAAGTGGTTAGGTGTACTTTGACTGAAGCACTTGAAATTTGAGGGTTATTCAATTACTTTTGCATAGCATGGAGATGACTTCACTTTTTGAGAGGCAGTACAAGAGAATAAATACTCTTTGACAAAGAGTATTTATTGGAGTCATCTCGTACTATCCAGTGCTACAGGACAAACAGACATGATTTTGGTGTGGATGTTGTGTTTGGGTTTGTGGTTGGGTTTTTTTCCTGGGAACACCTACACACTTTTCCTTGCTGGCAGTAAGATGCCATCACAAGACAGGGTACATCAGCAATACAGAGATTTTTCCTTACTAAACATATATATAGTTTTTGTCAGTGCCCATACTGCTCATACCTGAAAATTAAGCCCCTTACGTATGTGATTTGGTATAGTTGATTTCAGCGAGAAGTACAGTGTTGTTATAAAGTGCAAGTAGAAAAACGTTCTATTTTCTTTTGTTTGGAATTTTGAGCTACTATTATTTTGGTGGTGGTGGTGGGGGGAAACACTAATTTGTTAATGCGGATCCAGTAGAGAGAAGGAGCCTGAACTTTTAAATCAAAGACTATGATTAACAGTGGGTATTTTTCCTCTTGAGTGGCAGGCACACTTAGGCATCAGAGAAATACCATTTTCGTCTTGAGAAAATTGCACCTGTACTTGAGGTGTGGCAGTTCTGCTCAACCCTGGACATTCCTAGAAAAAAAAGAAGTTGCTTCAAATTCAAAGATGTCTTTACCACAAGCCAAAATCGTAGAAGCAAAATATAACACAAATAATTGCTATTTATTCATCTGGAGTGCCCAGAAATTTTATGAGAATGGGTTAACCAGAGAACTAAATGAAAATCCAGTCCTTGAAACTGCCTCCACCACTCCTCCATCATGCCAACATGACCAAAGAGGTCTAGATCATAGAATCACAGAATAGTTTGGTTTAGAATGGACATTAAATGTCATCTGGTTTCAATCCCCCTGCTGTGTTCAAGGCACCTTTCTCTGGAGCAGGTTGTTCACAGCCCCATCCAGCCTGGCTTTGCTGTGTGCTCTCTCCCTGGAGTGTTAATTTAAACCAACTAAAGAACCACCCCGGGCTGCCCAGTATCCCCTGGGAGTTACCCCTTGGATGGGAAGCCCTGGGCTGCCCTCCTGTCTCCTTTTTACACCTGGGAGGGGGTGAGGACAGAGCCAAGGGCTTGGGACTGCCCTGCCTAAAGGGGTTTAGTGACCCATTGGCCAGAATCCCTCCACAGGAGAGGGAAGCCAGCTGGGGTAATCTGCTCGTGAAGAGGGCAGTGGAATACAATGCCTTGTATTCTTTCTATCAGCGAGTGAAAAAGCACATTTCTGAAATCTGAAATTCTAAGACTCTAAAATGGAGAAGGTTATTTTATTCATTGCTTTTTTTATTACATCCCACACTGAAGATGGTTGCAGGCAGACACCTGTTGCTGAAGCTGGTCATAATTTCAGTTGCTGGTATTAAATCAAAATTTATTCTAAGGCTTTCTAGTATATTTTTCTTTATTTAAAGAGAATGACAAGTTATTTTGCAGGCTTATTTTTTGGCATCAAAGCTGTTACGAACTTCTCTGCAGGATTATCTCTGTTTATAGAGAATTTCCTGCTAGGACATGACTGGCAAAAAAAGGCAGCTAATGTAGTCCTAAACAAACTTAGCAGTCAGCATACCCAGAGTGTGGCACTTTGAAACCTGCAAGCATTCTCAATATTACTATCTTGATATGGCTTCTATCTTGATATATCCATTTCTAACACGATAAAGGCAAAAACCAGACCAGCCACTGCTTAAAAAAAAGTGGTTTTATTATTTGAAATTGATGAATTTTGGAAATTAAAGAAAATACATCAGATATATTTGACCAGCGAAATAAAAAAGTATTGAAAAATTGTTCACTAACTTTTTCAATGCAACTTTGTAGATATGTATATATACATTTGAGTGACTTTCATTCAAAAGAAAATCATTGCCATAGTGAGCTTGAATATTTAGGAAAATTAACTTGCATAACAGTGAAGGTAATAAATGTGTTTACTGCTTTGCTTTGTTTCCCCATGGCTGCCCACATTCTGAGGTACAGCAAAGAGCTTTTCATCTGTAGCAAACAGAAAATGTAGACAGATTTGTGGACCTGTAGGCTTGTAGAGTGGGAGGTTTTCCCTGCTGAAGTTAACAGCTCCCTTGAAAGGACTTTAGGAACAAGTGAAGTGCTAGGATAGTGCTTTCATGAAAATAGTGAACAAAGTCAAGGCAATACGGAAATATCACTGATGGACTCTTCAGAGCCAGACTGCAGAACGTCTGCAGCTGCCATGTGGGAAGGCATCGTAAAAACCCATTTCTGCTGAATTCCAGTGGCGTGAAGCTCTAGCAACTTGGAAACCCAGTGCTGAGTGTGGGTTGGATTCACCTCCTCCAGGTGCTGCCTTCTGGCTGTGGCGATGAGCAGAGGCCTGGGAAAGGAGAATGGCAGGAGCTGGGCTCCTGAGGGGGACACAGAGAGGCGCTTGGGAGGCCTCTTCTTCAAGGGGACCTGTGA
>VYXC01010661.1:109083-143959 GCA_013397175.1 Platysteira castanea | reverse complement strand
AAGCAAAAACTAATGCCTATTTTAAAAAGTATCAATAAGGAATTAATCTCATTAATGGAAAAAAACTTTACAGAACCCCAAGCTCCAAGGAGGATTTTTTTTAGCTTCTGTAGACAGGAGTCTCACCGCAAGCAGCTCACAGCTGAGCTGGGTCTCTAACCTTTGCTGGAGGAAAGATATGGCTCATGTGGTTTCTCATATCCAAAGTTCCCAGGTCACCTAAATTCTCAGTAGCCATAAAAGAACAAAGCTTCCCCTAACGGTCAGTCTTATATTTTTATCTTAATCTACCTGATGGTAAGTGCTGTCTTAAACTCAGAGTGTAGTTGCATTATGTAGTTGTGATCACTGTAAAGAATAAGAGGTAATATAGAAGTAATAGTTTGTTATGGAAAAATAGATGAGATAAACTAGAAGGAAACTGAACAAGGCAACTGAAAGCTTTATGTGTCTATTATTTCATTCTTTCTTGAGATGGTGACTGAGAGTAATTTGAAGACATCATGGATCCCTTAATTATATTGTGTGCATCTATGGGATCCCCTCCTGCAAACATGTAAGTGAGGTGACTTTTGTTTCATAGCAGTCTGTTATTCTCTTTTCCTACCTGTTCAAAATAAATCTTGTTCAAGTGAAAATAACTGCTTTGCAAGACTACCTGCAATTTCTTCCTAGAGTGATCCATGGTCCACCAAAAATCTCTGATGCATTAGCATCTAAACTAGCAGAGGAGCTGAGTAACACCGCTGATGGGCTGAACGCAGCAATCCCAAGGGCATCACAGGTTGGCTTGGTCTGGGGATGCACAAGCCCCATGGTTCTGCAAATCTAGTGGTACAAGAAAGGATCTGCAGAGCTGCACTCTCTGAAGGGGACAAACTGCCTTTGCAGGACAAAACATAGGTAGGACAAAGAATGAAGCACAAAATCTTGCCATTGTCTGCTCTAGCATGAGCTTCAGCTGGTCTGTCACTGTAACATAAGTCAATTAAAATGCTCCATACATTGTTGGACCTAAGAATAGCTGGTCACTAAAAGCAGTATTATTCTGTAATCACATCCCATACATCTGTAGACTCATCCCTGAAATTTGCTTCCATGGCTTTAGGTAACAGTTACTTATTTTTTTGACATTTGGTTAACAGAACAGTGATAAAGAAAATGAACAAATGAAAAAACACTTTATGAAGAATCATGCAAGAAAGCATAAATGGCAGATTTAGTATCAGCATTGGCAGTTTTAATAATTATCTTATAGGAAAGAACACTGCATCCAAATTTTAACTTCGTATGATGTATGATGCTATGACATATACGAGTTACTTATTTTGGAGTGACAGCCATGCACGGTTTCTTTTCCCTGTGTCAGCTGTTAGCACATATATCTCTATGCTAATATGATAGGATTCTTTGAATGAGATAAAAAGGAAGGATGACTTAGCCACACGCCGCTCTGCAGCAAGTAGAATCAATTACCCTCCCCCAAACAATTTAATTGATCAATTTCAAATACAGGAAATCTGCTGAGTCCAGTCAAGTCACAGAAGGCTCAGTTTCAAAAGCAGATACCTAACACTCACACGAAATATGTAACAAGCCAGGCAAATTATGAAAGCATTAATATGCCTGCAGAGGAAATCACCTAATAAACATTCACGTTCAGCAGCATATTTACAGCAATTACACTGCTCATGCAACTTGTTACCATTTAGATAACACAACACATGTTGCACACTCTTATCCATATTTTATGGCCCAATATCTTTTACCAACTATTGTTTGTTGCTCTGTTTACTAGTGCCACATCACAACATTCATCCTTGGCTTGGCAATGACAGATGTTGCTATACATACTCACAGCAGGATTTTTTGCTTAGCACCACAGGATGCTCTACCTTGGCTCTGTGCAGTATACAAACTGCTAATGCAAAAATCCCAGTTCTTAGTGGCTCTGAAAAGGCATAACATTACAGCACCTTGATTTATTCCAGCAGAGACCCTTAACCCATGCATTTACTTGTGTCTTTTTAATTTCCTGACACAATGGGGAAGGAAAATGCTGTCTCTTCCACCAGGGCTTATGTGCAGATGCCCTAGCAGTCAGCACTCTGGTGTACATCAGGCTCTCAATTACTTGGTCAAAACTTTCCAATTACTAGACAGATTTTCAGGACAAGAACTCTTCTACTCCCTTTCTTCGTAATGAAAACTGGGCACTAGCATAAATATTTCTCTCATAAAATAGGAATATCCCATCTGTTTAACTCTCTAAAGTGAGAAACTCAGCAGATAACCCATTACAGAATGTCAAATGTGCATACAACATGAATTTGTTTGTTGAACAACAGTTACTGGGCTTTACTGATGTTTTTGGGTTTTTCAAATTCTTACTCTTCAAAATATCTACCCCCAAAATTGAAGTGATGTCATTAAGCACAGAAGACTAATTGGCAGGCTTCTCAGGGAGTAGGCAGGTAACAGTGAGTTTTCTTCAAAGGGCTCATGATACATATGCTGATTTAAGACTATCTTTACTTAATGTGGATAAAGGTGGGAATAAGAGTCTGAAAAATCTGAAGCCAGAAGAAAAACAAGCCTCAAAGAATTTAGCTTTTCACTTTTTAAAGATAAAACCTGGGAAAAAAAACAGTGTTTCATTTCATAAAATTGCCAACTTTGCAATCCATACAGGCCCCCTTACAGCCTCTTCAAAGAAAATAAACATAGATCACTGTGCAAGCAATAACATAAATTTCTACTGTGGTACTTTTGCTAAGAGGAATGTTTGAACTATGAATTTGTAACAAGTTTTAACCAGGAAATGATGAAAACCTGTCACTTTCACAACAGCTCATCAACAAAAAAAATACTGCACATCAGGTAGCAGTGCTTAAAACCACGGCTCTTTGCCTTCCCTTACACATGGCATGGTTTACAACTCTAGGGATCAAATGTCCTGTGGATCACTTGAGATTTGTCTCCATTATCTCGAAGCTTAAAGTTATGGGCCATGGTATTGCATGATGTGGATATTCCCCTTCAGACCCATATGTTTTCTTTTTCGACATCAAAAAATAACCGACCAAAATTTTTTTGTCAGATTCTTTTAGGAGGAACAGGCCAAAGTCAAACTTGCTGAGCCATAACCCAACCAGAATCCCCATGTTTTTATAGATGTAAGTAGCTAAACATTATTTCAGTGTGCCACACTGTCACAAAGGAGCATTCTAAGTGTTCAGGTTGTATGCTGAGCTATCAAAGATTCATGTAGAAATGTACCAACATCCTTCATATAAAGCTAATCAAATTTGAAATTACTGACATGTCACCTTGAGGAGGAATTTGATTTATTATTTGCAAAGTAATCCAGAAAACAGTGAGATGCACAGCTATAAGAATTACTGTTACACTGACTTCATGACATTGCATTAGTTTTTGTTGTTGCTTTTGTGCCTGCCCTAAGTAATAATAAACAATGAAACTTTTTTTGTGCTGTTAAGTTGCATGAAGGTGAAATATAGTTGTTTAGAAGTGTGTGTCTGCACAAGAGTTGTTTCCCATCAATCAATGATATGTGAAAGAGAGCACAAAACGGTGTGAAGCCAGCTTTCTCCTTTGCAATCGTCCCATACTTGATGGGGAATGTTGCCTGGAGTCACATCAGTTCCATGACCTTCCTTGCTTGTTTCTGGGTGGCAGGACCTGCTTCAGTGAGACCGGATATCATGCAAATAGCATGCAAGTTTTCAAATGTCACAGTTTAAGTGCATACATAATTTGTAGCATATTAACTGATTTGTGTTCATTAATCACAACACTGGCAAACACAAACCAGGCGTTGCGTATGCAGTTCTCAGGCACAAATGCACAGTATGCACCTGAAAATCTGCCTCACTTTTAGCTTTACATCAAACACATGACTTGGTTTCATAAGATAAAGACAATGTAGGATCCCACGCAAAAAGTCACACACCTGGTCAATTGCACTGCAGCGTTTCATCTGTACCACATTTTAACGCACAGTGGCCATGTATGCTGTAGACTGAGTTCTCTGAAGAAAAGGTTTGGTTTTAGCACTGGTATTTGCTCTTTGTTGTTATGTATAGTTCGGTATGTATAAGAGCACATGTTTACGGCTTAATATAAGTAAGAATCAGCTATCCTGGTAAGTAAAAGACCATGCATATAAACAAATCTGTTCACTATTTTCAAATATTTTTGTTGTACAATTATATCTCATATATATCCTCACAGATGTATAAAATACATTTTCAGGAAATTTGCCACAGAATGTTGCTGCTTATATTAAATAAATGGTGTATTTGTGTACTATGCTCCATACTTACATACATGAAGCATATTTGTATACTTACAGAACTGCCAAATATTTCAATTCTGTTACTATACAAACACACTGATACTACTGAAAAAAATCCATCCTTCCACTAACTCTCCTAAGTCTTTCTGAGACTGGGTTACCAACATACCTTTCAGAAAATGTGTTTATATACTGATAAAGCTACATCACACTAGAACTAAGGATACTACACATCTAGGTAGGCTTGCAGCTAAGAACACAGCTTTTACCAATCCAATTAAATCAGGACTTATTCAAACTGTAACCTTCACTGTTATCTCCATTACCTGCTATCTCCTACTGCCAAACACTCCACATGAAGTACTACCTTGGTGTAACCTGCCATTTCCCCACAGCAGCTCATTTTGTGTACTACCAACTAAACTTTTCAACCAAGTTACCAAACCTTTCCTTTCCCAGATGCCATACAGAAGCTAGGATGCACAACATTCTTTCTTGTGTTTTACCACTAAACCCCACAGCATGCACCAGAGATGCCAGGATGGACCAATAAAATGAACTGGAAATGTGTGCAGAAGAAGGCAAAATGAGATTGTGAACTATGGCTTTTTACCATATTCCATATTTCCTTCTTATACCCAGCCTTGGTAATCCATAAAAAGAGAGAAGAAGTGCACTTTCGTACAGATGGCTTTGAAAACATTTGCTTCCAACTTCATCAATAAGATCAAGAAGAAACTTAGATTCTGAAAATGTGGGAATTTTCAAAATGCAATTTCAATAACTAAAAGAGTAACACGGGATGTGAGAAGAATTTCAAAATATTAGCATTAACAACTTTCTTTTTTTAGACAGGTTCTGTCTGGCAAATAAAGCTGTTAAGTGATTCCAGTATCATCAATATTATACACAAAAATGGGATATCATTAATAACAATGAAGAAGAAAAGAATTCTCATGGGAGATATAAAATGCACGTGCAACAAGTTAAACCCTCACTCTCCTAATCTACTCTGAGCTATTTAATTTCTAGGGTTTTTAAAATATATTAAAAGGTTTGCTTTTTTCCCCCACAAAAACCTTTTAAGAGGCATTCATAACACTGTCACAAAAGTAGAAAGCTAGCACAGATGACTTTGTCTACTTGCTATTGAAGCGAAGGATAGGCCTGATGCCTAATCTGAAGCTGACCTAATAGATAAAACCCTTGGGGTCTCGAATTTACATTTCATAAGCTTAATATTCTGCCTGATTTATGATTTGCCTTCTTAAACAAAGAAGGATGTACTTAACAACTTTACTTTTGTGTGGTTAACTGTTGATCTGAAAATGGCACATAAAATGCATTTACATCAGCACTGCCTAATAGGCCCATAATGATTCTTTATTATGCTTCAGTGAAAGGCAACTGAGTGACAAGTAACTGATTTTGTAGATCAAATAACTTTCTGCCACCCCCACACAGCTCCCAGCTGCTGCACACTTTATATGCCAATACAAATACAGTTGTAAAGTAGACAAATATATTATAACTATGTTATTAAATGAGACACAACACAGGGTGTTGCAAGAATTTGAGAGCTGTTCAATGCCGTGACTGGGAATTACAAGCATGCAAAATCACACTCTAAAGGGGCTTCAGTTCAAAATTACTGCAACCTTCCCTCTGTTACTTTTTAATAGAAGATTTTAGAAGTGATTTTGCTCCAATAATACCTCTTCTTTTCTTTTTTTTTTTTACCTGCAGAGGGCTGAAGAAGCCTGGGGCATGCTCCCCCTCTATGTATAAGAGATATTTAAAGCAAAGCATTTCAGTATAAAGACAGATGCGCAGGACTCCTGATATTGAAAGCTGATGGTAACAACATCACACACCTGAAAATGCACACTCCGCTGAAATGCTGTAAAAGCCTCCCGTGTGCCAAATTTTATTTTTATGTATTACCCTGCAAGTAAATAATGATAAGACATCAGAGACTGTCTGATAATCCTGGACAACAACCCTAACCCTGTCATCACAGCCATGGGAGAAACGGGCACATACTCAGCTCTGACCCACCGAGCCTTTTATCTGTGTGTGTCTCCACGGACCAAGCAAATAAAGGGCAACTGGTAATTTACACATGAATCAACTTTCTTGTCAGAGCAGGCACCAGAGACGTCCCTTTTCTCTACCACAGCGAGGAAAAGCATCCAGGTCTGAGCTTGTCTCTCCAGAAATCATGCAAGCCAAAGAGTGATGTATTGGGAAATGGTGTGCTGGCAGAGGCATGCTCTTCTGGACGCCAGATAAAAAATGGTATCCACAAAGAAGTAGATAAATATTGGGCTTGAAACAGGACTGACAGCAGCAGTGAGCCTTTGTCCTATTCAAAACATGCAATGTCATACAAACTGAAACCAAGATACAATCCCGATAGAAGATTATACAAGATATCTGAGTGGGTATCTGTAAGGAATTCAGCCTACATTTTAATAAGTACAAATCTTGCAATGCCTCAGGTCTCATTTCCACTCTCCTGCAGCTGCCTTTTGAAAAGGTATGCAGATTGTTTTGGGCTTACAAGACACTGGGCATGGGCACGTAATAGCACTGATAAAATAATCCATGAACTTTATTTGTGATGAAAATTAGCCTAAAACATTACAGTGTGAAAGTCATCTGTAAAGATAAAGCAGTGCTTGCCTTCAGCTTATATCTCATTATGAAGAGAAACTTTTATCGGTCCACAGGCACCACTCATACTCTCTTTCCCACAGTGAAGAGCGGTGAAGCAGGGTACAGCACAGTTCTGTTCAACAGTCAAGATCTCAAAGGCATTTCTGTAGTTTAAACCACTGCAAGCATCATACTGCTATAAAACAAAGACAGATGTTTTACTGCTAGATTTGGCATTTTATAAGTCTATTTCTGAAAACGTAAGTTTTTGTGCACTGTAACATCCACTCTGCTACTGCAGAGATTTTTCTCTGCATTCTTAAAATGGAAAGGATGATGCAGACTGGCATCAATGAAAATTAAATGTCAGAAGCTGGGTCACCCAGCACTGCAATGTTTCTTTTTCAGCATCAGCAGGTAAGGCCCCTCCACTGGCAGACTCCTGAGGAAGGCTTTCTGGAGACAGTGGCTCTTGCTTGCAGCTGATTTCAGAGAGATGTATTTTCCTTTCCTCAGTCTTTTTCCACCCCACCACTGATGCTATTTCCCTAAGCCCCATCCATCACTCTCTTGTCTCGATTTCTGTCACTTGTGCTAACATTTGCTTGGAGGGGCCAGGACAGATTAGAAAGGTAGGGATGAAACTGCCATCATTGCCCATCCTCCAGGCAGCTCTTAGTAACTGTAGGTACTAAACAAACACGTATTACACAACTATTTAAAATAAGAAAAAAGAAATGACTACAGTTACTGATGTCATGCCATTGCCTTCTCTAAACCTGAAATGTAAAATAAAACTTAATGTTTTTCTTCTTTTTACCCCAAGTAAATTTCCTGCTTTTTACAATTCCACCTTTTCTTTGGTTGTTACCAGCCTGTCTTTTGTTTAACATTTACCCAAAACCGTATTCATTTGTGAGGAAGCTTATAGCACACTCCTTTCCTTCCTAAAATATGTGAAAGTAAAGATACGGTTCAAGAAATTGATTTCATATTTCAAAAAGAATTTCCATAAGAGCAATAGCCATGTACCTGATGGACAAAATAGGCCTCAGTACTGAATCTCATTGTTCTAGTATTTATATTGTGATATATAGTTTTAAAATAATGATACAGGTTGAATATGCATTAATTTAAATTTAATAGCAATACACGTAATATCAGATCTGAGTTTATTAGCGTGGTGCATTTTCTGTGAGCACAGATTGACCAGACACGAATGATTTTTGAACTGCATAGTGAAGTCAGTTCTAAGAAATAAAGTGATACTTCTCTCTAGTGTCATACTCAGTGCTACAGGATGAATTATGCTGCTGATAAAGATGTTGCTATAAGCCAAAATACAACTACAAAGACTTTATATTGTAAAATTTATATAAGCATAATAAGAAATTCAGCTTTGAAAGAGTTGCATTTATGTTGCTAAATGCATGTCTTTAATGGTTATTGAAAACCAAGGTAGATGTCCAATATAAACCAAAAGGTTTTTTCCACAGACATGAAATCTCATTCTCTGTGTTTTCTGGTACTTACTCTTGGCTCACTTTGTCTGCCATTGTTGTGTAAATCCCATGTAACACCTCTAACAGCATTCTCACCTGATTTGTTAAGCCAGCACTGCTGCCCAGGCTCACTGACTAGACCACAGTCACACTGCTGCCTTTTCATTGTCCTGCCAATGAACCCTTTCCCTGCAGATACTCTTTCTCAATGTGGCTTTAAAGACCTTTCTTCATATTTTAGAGCTTTGACCATGCACTCTTCTATTTGGTTCTTTCTTCAGCTCTGCTTTCTTGATCATGTCTCACATAAAGAAAATTTTTTCACTTTCAGAGTCCATAGACTTCACTTACACTGATAAATTTAAGACAAAGAACATTGTTGAACACTGCATCCAGCTGGCACGGAATGACCTGTGCCTGTCCTCAAACTAAACTACCGCAGCCCCAGAATAGGGTGATAGCATCCAGCTGCCTCTGGAGAACAGACCTGGGGAAATCCTCATTCCCAAACTCCTCTAAGTGTTAACTTCTGCAATCTTTTTCCATAAACTTCTGCAGACCTACTTGATGAACTTCTTTCAAGTCCCTCAATAAAGCTCTCCTTTGCTGAAATGCCTGCCAAGAATGTGAATAATTAGGCTGCTGGTCCTTTTGACAAACACTGTCACACCATACAGCGGTGTTTTGTGGCTTCTTTCTTTTTTTTCAGATTTCAGGACATGGGGGACTTGCACAGTGCTTACCATACAGAGCCTACAGTTACCAATTTTCAGGGAAGTACCCATACTGCCAATTATGTTAGAAGGGCCATGCCAAGGTCAGGGCAGACCCAGAGTATGTACTAATGCCAAGGTGGACCAGGCAGCACGAAGCTCTACCTAATACACAGTAGCTTCCCTTAACAAGACCAGCTGAAAACTGCTGGAAAAACATGGTCACCATGTTTCCACCATCAACACATCACTGTGGACACCTGTCTTGATGGTCCTGTCCAGAAGTGCCTTTCGCAGGCAGCTACAGAAGCTCTGAACCAAGCAAAGATGGACAACAGAAACAGAAAGGAGGCTGACGTTTTGTTCTTACAACCAGGACAGATTAAATACTGACAGCCCCTCTTGGCATGCACATCCAGAGGTGAAAGGGTCCTCTCCAGGCACACAGCCATATGGGTTTATACTTTGAATGTATGCTCTTGCTTGGCCTTCACTCGCCTTGATTAGTTGAAGGGAAGGTGTACCTTGCCTTTTCTCCCTCTGCAGAAAAGCAGAGCCTGTCTCAGAGAGCCCAGATCCTCTGTGGGAAGAGAGGTCCCTTACATTTATGCTGAACAAATCAGACACCTCCACTGAAAATCTGATTTCACTAAGGTTTATCTGTGACATTTAAGCACAGCAATGTCTTGGTGCATGTTCCCTCATTAGCTTTATTAAGTTTCTTTTGTGGCTAGAAGATGGCCAACCTTTCTCATAGAGTTTAGATGTCACTAATATCTCTTGCCCATGCTGAGGGGCTAATACACAAATTAGTGTGTCCCATATAAGACACACTAAGGCCATATTCTGACTACAAGAGATGTGGTCTTATTTTCTCTTAATGTCTAATTAAAATCCAGCAGTGGACTGAATTGACTTGGTTTGCAAGGGAATCCAACCATGAACTTCAAGATGCAAGGGCAATGAAATGGTACGCAAATTAACATCATTAAAAGACAGAGCAGGTGAATGCTGTCTGTGAAACTCAGCAACTTCTTTAATCACACACTCCCCAAATTAAAATACATTTAAATGTGGGAGTAAGAACATACTTTCTGAACAAGTCTGGGAGAAGCCAGAGGACCCCCCTGCCTAGACTCCCAAGCACATCCTTCAGGCAGAACTCAGCTCCTGAACCAACCCCATTAACACAATTGCTCCTTGGACAAACCCTAAATACACAGACAAAAGGGCTTCTGAGCTACCTTCTGAGGCTGAAGAAACCTGCTTCCACCAGTGGCAAAATCACTTGTGGTATATGACTGCCTAGACCATTTACATTTTAACATCATCTCCACTACTCTTAGCTGGCTATGGTCTGATTCAGCAGCTGCTGGACGAATTCAGGCTCAGTTAAACAACACGCAAGCCAGAGGGAAATAGGACAGGACCAATAATAAGAAAAAACAATAGAGCAGAATGCAATTCATAACTTGGATGGGTTAATCCAAACATTAAATATGCTAAGTAATGCTGCATTCCCTGTAAGGAATAACTTGAGGTAGTACCTGGGTCAATAAAATGTCTGCAGGAGACCTTTAGCACAACTGTACTGATAAATTTGCTGACAAAGACTTCTGTTGTTTCTTTGATTTAGTTCTGTCGATAACTTTATTTCTTCACCCACCTTTTCTACCCTGCCTTTCCAGCTGAGCTGAGTCTGAGGATAGTCACATATATATAAAAATAACATGTCAACAAGAAGATACAAATTTTTAATATATAATTTTTCCCCTCAGAGCTGACACAAGTGACCACCATGATTTGGACAGTGTAAAGTGCTCCTATAACACCGCAGTTATCATGACCTGCTCAGGTTTACTTCTGCAGCAGGCACAGACCTTCTCTACATATGCTGAACCTACTGCTGAGCCCTTTCCCCACACGGGGTTTCTACATGGTGATGGTACGTGAATTCCTAAGAAGTAGTGGAGTGTAGTGGAGCTGAAAACACATACAGGGACCAACTGCAGCTGGTGGCTGTCCCAGGGAAAAAAATAAAGCTGCAGAAATGGTGCATGAAAACCCCATCCTGGAAAAGAGATGCATTTTTTCATGTCATGAACAACAAGGTCATCATATAGAAGTACTTGCAGATGTGCCAAACTGGATATGTTTCTCTTTTAAATACGGATTACTGATCTATTTAAAGAACATGTCTCAGACTAAGTATTTAGACAAATGACTTGGAACTTTATTGGGATTCATGGAATTTGATTAAGTGCATTTTCCTGTCACTCAGGTACGTATTTTTATTAATTTTATTCATAATTTTATTTTATTAATCTGTGACCTGCCACAAAGGACAAACATGAAATAGGGATTTGCTCAACTTCTAGCCATTCAAAGTATTCAAATCTGTGTCTCTCACATGCATAATCTCTCCCTCCTGTATAGACAAATTATGCAAAGCACAAACATTTAACTATTAATAACTTACTAGGAGACCACAGAGAACATGATTTAAACCTCCATGTTAAATATTGTTTTAAAAAAGACAAAGCTATTTGCAGGACAAAATCAGACAGCAATTTATTTAAAATTAGTTCAAAGTGAAACATTTACATTTATTTTTATTTAGATGTTAGCTGAAAACATCTCATTAAAAAAAATCTGTAAGACCAGCTGTAAAAACATTAATGTCTGTTCCTGTATCAGAGTGCACTCCAGGCTTCAAATGAATTCCAAACATACATTCCATTTTCTTCATTACTCCCTGCAACTTTTTTTTTTCCCCATACTGAGTACATTTTATTAAAATGAAATTTATATTTTAGGAATGGAGTGATTTGAAATATTGGCATCTAGAGGGCTTCTTAGGCAGTATTACTTGTTTGACACTGAGGGTTTTGTTTTGGTACACAGAATATAAAACCATTTCCTCAAGATATTTTGTGTTCAGCATAAAATATTAAAAATATCTCATTTCCAAGAGGTCTGGTGGGAGTTCATGACAGATGCGTTGCATCTTTCTTTTTAAGAACTTTTTGCAGCATTATTGTGTCTAATTAGCCCTGATGATTTACCCATGACAGTATGAACTTCTTGAGAGGAAAGTGGAACATAATCTTTGGAGCAAAGAACAAACACGTTTTTGGGGAAATGGGAGGGAGCGAAAGCACTGACTCGAGGTGGTTTATAACAAATGCCCCCAAGTAGTTCTGTGAGTTTTCACTTATTTATGCACCACCATATGATCCATCTTTTTGCCTTCTGTGCTACAAACCAGGCTTCATGCATCTCGCACGCTGGCTTTGCAATCATGTTGCTGCTCCTGTCTGTGGCTGACGACTAGTTATAGAGGACCAACCATCATGGGCGAGCTAAAGGTGAAGTTAAAGGCCTGCCACAGATGAGGGGAGGCACCACTAATTGTGCACCACCCTCTCCAGGCCACCACCTTAAGATTATGGGAGAATCAAGAACCAAGATGTGAACTGTCTCTAAAAATGTTTACCTTTGCTGGCAGGACTTCTTTCCTGTTTGGGCCCTGTGCAAAAATACCTTGTCAGGATTTTCAGAAGACAAAGAGGTTATCAAAGGAGGCTGACAGCCATGGGACCAGGTGGCTAGGCAGACACTGGAGACGCTGAGCAGACAGACCCCAGTGCAAGAAGGAGATTTCATTTGCATTCAAGATGGGTAAAACAGACAAAGTTAGTGTTTTTAAAGTTTCAATTAAAACATCACTGGTGTTTTTTTCACCTGACTCCAGCCGTATGTGGCAAGGTCAGTCCTGTCACTGAACAAACAGTTCAGTCGCCTCCAGTGTAGCTGTTATCTGCCTCAGCAAAGGGAGATGTTTGGCACAGCCTAAAGCTGGGGCACGAACCCTGGCTAAGCTTAAGACATTTATCTGACAGCATCAGCTGACACTCCACAAACACATTTGCTTTGCATGACCTCAGAGCATTCGTGATTAATCAAAAATGTATCTTGGATCTTGAGAACAAGCTACAAGCAGGCACACAAAAAAAGAATATGCTCTCGATCTCGTTTATTGACTCCAGAGGTATATTGAATTTAGAAATAGCAGATAGAATAAAATGATCAATATGTTCTCACTTGTCCATGGAAGAGCAAACTTTATCCCTCCAGCAACAAACATTGATCATGTAAATGTTTTGGAGCTGCTTTCAAGTACAGAGAGCAAAGGCATGAGGACTTTTGAGGAGGGGCATTACATTGAAAAGACACCGGGGTATGTGCACTAGCACTTGGCTGGGAAGCGTGCTGTGTAAAGCTGTGCAGTGCAGCAATGCACCTGAGCCACCTCTACCACTGCGGCCGTTTCCACCAGTACATATTGCTAACATCCAGTTTGGGAAACACTGTGCCAAGTGATCTTAATAAAACATTATAGAAGATACTTTAAAACTTAATGAAGGCACATAATCTGCTTCAGAGAAAACTTCCTGCCTTAATTTAAATGAGACACAGTTATAACATATCCCCTATGCACTGTTTACAATTTATAATTTATGTTTCAGTTCAAATACACTACTTTCTGCAGTCATCTGCTAAGTTATATGATTAGCATTTGAATATTGTAATATTCTGCTTCTTGATACCAGAGTAGTATGATGCAGTACATTTGTCTTTTAGTACTTTCTTTTTTATTCACTAATAAGCATACCAAGCTCTAATTAGTTGAGATGAAAGAAATCATGCGCCCCACCCAGTCTAATTTGAAAATTGTTATATCTCTGTAAAAACTCTTCACCATTTCATTTATTAAATCCCACTCTTTTCTGGTTACCTACTGCTCAGGCTACAAGTCGTTTGTGCTCATACTGCACCATCATTCTACTATAGCAGAACTACTGTATGTGCTTCAGTCCCTGTTGGCATGGCAAACAAACTTTCATTGCATGTGCTCTCTATAAAATGGTGGTACTAATTAGAGGATATAAACTCATGCTGAGACATGATATGAATTGGTGTTATGCATCTCTTAAGCTCACAGCAGTATTAGATTTATATGGTTGATGCCCTCAACTAATATTCAACTAGAAACTTCCAATTTTTTGAATCTGCAGAAAAATGAAACAAAAGTGAAAGTGCTTCAATAAAGCAATTCACAGATTCTCAGTAATCCAAACTCCACTAATCTCCACACTCATAAGCAGTAAACAGAAAAAAAAGGCTTTTTTTCCCCAGTAAAGACTGAGGAGTAGTGTAGTGAAAACACATGCCAGTGTTACCTAGTGTCCATCTATCATTTTTCCAAGGGCAGACCTCAAAGGACATGGCAGCAGATGAGCAAACATCACTCTGGCTTATGGAGAAGGATCCCCAGGTACAGAGTTGATCTTCCTATGGTCTGGAAGTGGCTATTAGTGCATGACCTGGAATGCTGCCATTAAAAGCCTTGCCCTGTGTCTACTTTTTCAAAAAAGAAAAAGGAGGAATTTGCTAGTCCACAAGGGCCAGGAAGTTACTCACGTACCCCAACTTCAGCCTGATTCAAGACACTGCACACATGTAGGCTCATGATGACCCTACTGCTCAAACTCTTGCAACATGAGCTACGGGCTCTAGATATCACAGTTGTGTGTTTTGACGTCCGTGGTGAAAATGAGCAGAAAATCTGACTGTTCCATATCAAGAAATATTTTTCCTAGTGCTAATGTGCCTTAAATACCTTGTTCCACAGATGAGTGGCCTGGCACCTGCTGCATGAGAAATAGCCAATTACTGTTCAGTGTCTCTAATTTTCTGATTCAATTAGCATGCTTCAGAGCTTTCCAGTTTAATTGCAAACTACTTCACAGTTAGCTCTCCGATTAATCATTGCCCATCTGCAAGCCATCGCAAAACTTGGTGGAACAAATCTCTGTACTTTGGAATGCTGGGAGCTTAGAAAATCAAACTTGTTTTGGTATATAAAGCTTTAATTTTGTTTGCCCTTTTCAGCTGCACTTCTAGGAAGCTCCATACTGATTGAACAGGAAGTCCAGACAATAATATGCTACATTATGCATATAATTACTGTAAATACAGATGAGACTGTAGAAGGTTAGGTGCTAACATGTATGGAGTAGGGGGTCAAGAAAACACATTTGCAATCAATTTCTCCCCCATTACTACAGAAAGGAGGAATTGGTGGAGGAGGGAGAAAGAGAGGTATGAGATGGTGGTGCAGTCCCATGCATGACTCTGGATGTACTTCTGCAACACTACACAGCAGTAAAATCATCACATGCTATTTCTGATTTCATTTTCAAAGGAAGCTGTTAACTTCCCAAAATTTAAGAAGTTCAGGAAGTCGTATTCAAGTGCTTTAATACCATACCTGTACTTTATTGTACACTTTCAACTTCAAACTGAACACTGTGGGGTAGGACCATAAGATAGATCAGATGTCATGGATGTGGTACTTTTTCCTGTATTTTACTACACTGACAACAGTAATACCCACTGAACCAACACAGATTACCTATTTTATTCAGGTGCACATAAACGTCCTGTCCAGAAGACCTGATTTAAAAAGCAACAGCATATTACACAGCAGGAAATTAGCAAATCCATTAAAAATGAATTATTTTGCACATATGAAAGTATAAACACAATTGAAGTTTAGGGACCTGAAAATTTTGCTTTAAATCCATGCAACATTTCAGCATACATTAAATTCAGTCTATATGACTGAGGCATCAGTCCTGCAGGATGCTATGCATCCCTGATTTGAGTTAAATTCAGTAAGATGCAACAGTGCCCAGTTTCCTGTAGCATTCTGTTTCAAGGACTTTCCTGAACTGGGGCTACTATGTACAATTGGTTTCAAAATACCATCACTTAAGAATATGCCAATCTCCATCATAATTTTAATAACTTCAGGTTTATAAGAGAAATCCTAATAAACTCTAAGAAAAAGCTGAATCAGCTCATTAACTTCTCTAGTCATCAAAGAAGATTCAAACATTGTAAAATCATGATACTGATGTTTGGATGATACCTAGTGATGATCGCCAGGGAGCTGTACCTCCTGCATCCTGACAGAAATAAAACTGTATTACTGACATAAAAAAGAATAATTATCTAAAGTTATAATATTGATCCTCAAGATGATACCACCACGTCAAAGCTGGAATTTGGACTTCTTCTTCAAGGTCCTTAGATGCTTGTAAGAGTTCCAATTAAAATATATTTTAAAACCATGCAGTTAAACGACTGCCTGGCCATCCATCTGGTTGAAGGAAAGACCTTAGAAAAAATGGTCAGAAATTCCTGAGGCGAGCACTGTCACCAAAAAAGGTGTGTTTGCAAACACACCTGAATGCTGGAGACACAAAACAGGTCTCTGCAGAGCTTTCCAATGCTTCTGTAATCTCCCCAATAACACTCTTCTGCGCCAGGTGAGGTACATATATCACTTTCCAAGAATAATCTATGTAAACAGATGAACCTATGTAACACCATGAACTATACAGACATTGCAAACATGAGCCACAGTCTTTCATGCTGTGACATGCCAGCCCAATACTTCTGTGCATGTAGGCAGCGCACTTGAGTAGGGTGATGTAGCAGATGTAGCATATACAGATTACAAATTTAAGATGTATTTCATGTGTATCATGCTGAGGAACATGCTTCTAGTCCAGGAAAAAAACCCCTGAGCTTTGCTGGTCTGTGAAAAAATAAAGTTTTAAGAGTTCTGCATCTTTTTTTTTAAATTTAGCTTGTGCTTCTGAAGTCATTGTAGCCTGTATTAGCTTTTTAAAATGAACCACAAGGTTATCAAATTGATCTCCTCTATTATGACCAGTTCTGCACACAGTCACACAATTTAGCAAGAAAGGCAAAAAAAGGTGATGTTTTTAACACTGTCAAGAGAATATCTCCTAAATCTGTACAACATTGCTGAAAGTTTTAGCCCCACAATGCCCACTAATGTCAAGCCAAGTTACAGAGCTAAAGCCCTGATAATTTACACCATTTAGGGGTTATACTCTCAGTTTAGTGAGTGGGAACCTGTGCTTAGGGTTCTATGGCCAGGCTACCTCAACAGTCCAGGATGCAAGGCTGTGTTTTCCCCGTCTCTCCCTTGACAGCTTACTTGTGTTTAAACCAAGTTCATAAATGCCTTCCTAAGGTGAACTGGTTTCCCATTCTGGCCTCTTTATTCTCAATCAGAAGGCAGCAAAGTGATGTTAAAGTGCTTAATGCCTCTGACTCAGATGTAGAAAAATCTGCAGGTACAGAAACCTGACCAACATGATCTCCTGGACCACCTCATGTGAAGGCTCAGCAAACAGTGTACAATACTGGTGTCTGGAGAAACCAAGGGACACAGCCATAAATTGTGTCCCCTGGGACTGTCTGAGTTACAGCTGATCCTGAGAAGCTTTGCTGGGGTGTGAAACACGAATCTGCAGACTCCCAGCTCTGGTGCTTAGTCCCTGCCCTTCTTACGAACATTTCCAGCAAAACAGACAACTCTCCCATTGTAGCTATTTTGGTTCCTTGCTCTGGAAAACTGTGTGATCATTTTGTAAAGTATTTACTGAGTTTTGGAACTACAGCATTGAA
This sequence comes from Platysteira castanea, assembly GCA_013397175.1. NCBI lineage: Eukaryota > Metazoa > Chordata > Aves > Passeriformes > Platysteira > Platysteira castanea. Next base: position 126,197 of record VYXC01010661.1, on the reverse strand, counting down.
AAAACCCAACAATTATTACAAAAAACACCTCACTTTCATTTCACAGAGGGAGACTATGAAAATAACTGTAGCGGTTTCACTACCACACGAACAGTGAATTTGTACTGGCTGCCAGAGTCAGCACTCAACATTGTTTTCAATGGCAAGCATCTCTACAACCTTGCAGGGTCACTTCTGCCTTGCTGGAATTACCACCCCAAGGGGACCAGGGGGAGTGGACAGCAAAACAGTGCATGCATGCTGGCACTGAATACGGGAAAAAGTTCTTCACCTCTGTGCTTTGAGGGCCGTGCTACAAGTCACATCAAGTCACCTCTGGTTTCCAGACTCACTTGTGATCCTGCCGAAGGACCTTTGATGCACTTCCTTCCCACTCAATTCACAAAGGTGATTTATAACTATCAAGAATATTTCGTTCTACTTTTTTCTAGCTCTTCTAAACGTTTCCCATGGTACTACCTAAGTGTTTGTTTATTTTTTTAAAATACAACTTCTACAGTTTATAAAAACTGCACTTTTTGAAACAGGTTTTAGAAAAAAATTTGCATTCCTGTTGGATTTCTTGGTTTATTCGGCTTTATTGAGGCAATATGCAAAAGCTCAAACTTTTATATTTTTCTCTGTTTTGAATTGAAAAGGGTTGGGATATCCACAAAAACAAGGGGGGCAACATACTATTATTTTTACTTCCTTTTAAAATGCTTTTATTTTCCTCATTAAGAAAACATGAAATTTTAAGTACCAGGAGCTGTGCTTACCTTTTTCACTATCCCTGCCTGCACATATTCAGTTGCTGCTTCTGATATGTAAAAAAGGTAAAATACTATTTTTTAATAATTATGTTAACAAGTTTAAAGCTACAAGGAAGAGTGATTTTTACAAATGAGGATTTTATCTTCCATCCATTCTTTGTTCTTAGGAATGACTCCTTATCTTTCTACCGTGTCTTTTAAAAATTATGGAATAAAGATGCACATTAGACCTTCTGGGCTGCAGAACTGGTAAATATGGAAAGCTTTATTCTGAAATGTTATTTTAGTATTTACTTAATAAACAACAAAAACTTTAAAAAAGACCAGAAAAGGGAAATCCATCCCAGTCAAGGTAAAATAAGGAGCTCCAACATCAGCCCAAACTTGATCCTACACGGTGGTGCAGGGTCCCACACAGTGCAGAGACAGGCAGATCGCTGCATCATCACTTCTGCCTGTGGCTGGGCTGACACCCACAGAGGAGCTGGGCTGCTACCAAAATCTCCATCCTAAGTGAGTGGCTTGAGCAATTTGGAGGATGTTAATTACCCAGAAACTACATGACTTGAACAGTAACTACAGAGGTACCTTGTCAATGACAAGACTCTATTAACAAATTTACTGAGACATTTTAGACATCATTAGTAGTTATTCCCAAAAGGTGTCAGTCCAGCAAGACTCCAACAGGATACAGTAACCTGCCTCCTGTCTGACTTCTGCAGTTAAAGTGAAGCACCGTTACTGATCCTGCCTCTGTCAGATTTCTGCTGAGCTCCACATATGGCATATTTTCTAACATTTTGATCCAAGCAGACCACTGAAACTTAGTCCACTTTACTTCTGGCCAGGTATGGGCAAAGCAACAAATTAGGCAAAAAAAAAATCAGGAAATGTCCACAGATCTTTAAAAATAAATAATAATAAAACATGACCACAATTTCTCTTTCCCATACTATCACAGGCACTGAATTATCATTGCGTGTTAGTATAAACTTTTAAAATATTTATACAGCTCAGGTGGAAATATATTTTACTTAACAGCCTGCATATTGCAGTACCCATTTTTAGCTGCTGGTCCCCAGTGCAGAGCAACACAAAGGCTCAAGGCATTTTAAAAGCAGGAACTAAAAGACAACTCTTCACTTAGATGTTTTTAATTTAACTGTGAATAAAAATTTCTATTCCAGCTTTGCTCTAACTGTGGTAAACTTATTCAGCCCCTGTTTGGGAATCCAGAGTCTATTCTGGAATGGATAACTCACTTATTTCACCAAGTATCACAGAGAGGCATGATATCCCTGTGCATGCAGAATCCTCTCTTAAAAAGAGAAGAATTGTGCTAGGTAAGCAAAATCACAATACTTATGGAATAAGAGGATGAATAAAGAGACCAGAAGCCAGACAGAAAAGGGGTGGGGCATGGGTTAGGATGGTCTGGGTCCAGGACATCTCTGCAGGTTCAGGGTAATCACTGCTTGCAGCTTCCACACATCTCCTCCAAAATACAGAATAAATAGAAAAAAAAATCCCTTGCATTTGTCCAGAACTGGGACAATACTGAATATACTTGTTTATACAAGTACATATGTATACGTTTATGATCTGTTACTGTATTTTCATTCCTTTTTTTTGCCATAAAGTCATTAAATGCCTTTTAAAAAATTACTTCATATCAATTCTTTTGTATTATTATCAACATAAACTCAATATATTTAAAAATAGCTTGAAAATCAGCTTCTGTGTGTATCCCAGAGGTGGTTTAATACATCCATCCATATATGTATGTAGATGCTTATGAATATCCTGCTGCTTTGAAAATGACTCACTATGCTATTTCACCACAATTTGCATTGTTATAATAGGATATTGACTGATTTTAGGTTTAAGGGACTAACGCAGTATTCAGTAATGACTCTGTGCTACAAGTTTATTGCAGGTGCCAAAGGTTCATTCACCCCAAGCAATTCAGTCAATAACCAATTTTTATACTTCTATCTCCTTCAAAATTCCAAACCAATAATCCCTGGTTTGTTTTTTTTTTTTTTAATTATTTCAGTATCAGACTAACATTTCCCATGGAAATCAATATGGGTGAGATCCATTTGCCAAAAATCTGCAGCACTGCAATGCAAACATATTAAAAATATTGATCTTGCAGGCTACTGATGTTTTGATTGACTTTAATGTTTGTAAGCAGCAATAATAGAATTTCAATGACTGAAACAAACTTTTGATTAAAATTATAGATTTTAACTTTTTTTTTTTCTATTTTACTGTTTCAAAGGGTATTGCATGGTTTACTTGTTTGCTGTAAATGATCACAGTAGTAAATCCTTACTCAGTTTCTCATTTGTAAATATTAAGGTCTGTCCCAGGTAACATATCTTCAGTTATACTTTCCATCACTTTTGATGTTTTGGTTCCACTATATCATATGTATAACACCAGTATGAGCAGCACCAGATGTATTTTTGCAGCATTTTCCCTTCTAAATCCTCACATCTTGTGGGTTTCTGCTACCAGCACCAACACAAATTTGACCTCATTTTTTTTTTATCACTATCCATTAAACTTTGGCTGATTTTTTCCACAGTAGCTGGCCAGGCTTTTGCTAAAGCCATCTTCCTAAAGTGGTTCCTCCTTCCAAAATAAATATCTCAGATAAAATAAGGACATTTTCTACACTCTGGGTCTTTCTACCTTGGGTATGAATATGCCTTCATTGCCATATAGTCTGAATGTTTCACCGCCTGTATCACATTTACTATCACAGGAGAGAAGTGGCATCCTTGCTTTAGGGACAGGGAAGCCAAGCACTGAGGAATTAAGGGGTAACTTCAGACAACCTGGTTCCCACCTAGGTCCTGAACGCTATGATGAAGTACCTCCAAAGGATGAGGTTTTTTTCAGAAAGCACCAGTACTGATGACTGTCTTAGCTATCCAAATGGTTGTTTGCTGTGGGTGACACGTGGTTTTTGGCTCTCATGAGCTCTGGGCTAGTGCAAGACCTCCTTTTGCCTTCGGGCCGGGGAAACTACATAGGAATATTTGGAAAACAGAAGTGAAATAGACTACTAGAAAGAGATATCAGAGATGGGTCTTTAAGACCTTTGTCCCAAGAAGACTGTACCAGCCTATGGAACCTGCTGCACCACCCGTAAATCTCCAGTACTCCACACTCATAGAGACAGCGCCTGCGTACATGCCCATGTATAAACAAGCATCTGACAGTGGAGCTACAGTTTCATCATTATGGTGCCTGGCAGAGGAATACACAACCTGAGGCCCCTTCCAGATTTGTGTAGTGATTGGAAAAAACACGGACCCTGTTCTAAGTTGACAGAATCATTTTATTAAGCACACAGGAGTATTTATTGGATTCTTGTTTACAGATTGTAGAATCAAAGCTATGCAGCCAGTAAGTAGGAGACCAACCAATCATATAAAGAAATGGCAGAGCAGATGCTTCTTGCTCCTTTATCTTGGACATTCTCACACATCCCACACAGTCTCCATGGCCCAGTGTTCTGGGCCGCTTAATTGAAACATTCTCACATAGGTATTTATGACTGCAGGTGATCTTTGGTATGCACTTTCTTATTGGAAAAAGGTGCTTGTTAAGGTCGACCAGGAGCAGCTGCTTCTACAGTTTGCATTTTCATGATCCAGTATTATAGCAGTTTAAGGCACATCCCCTTTGACAGATCACGTGATTTTTTTTTCTTTAAAATCATAATCCTCTTTCTGCTGATATCATCAGTTATATCATGAACTCACCAACTCTACAGCCCAACCCGGCTCCTGTGTCCAGTGGGGAGAAATTACCTGAAGGAAGAATAACTAAGGGACTAGGCATGCTGACACACTTGCACTACACAATAAAGCACAAGAGAGGTGGTTCCTTATAGTATTTAACACAACATCCAACACCAAGGAACAGCTCCAGGACCTAAATCCTCTTACAAAGTCACTGCATGAATGGAGCTGGGTTAACACTACCTGCATGCATCCCACAGGCTGAAGCTCTCCAGTGGGGTGTGATGCCCAAAAGCCCTGTGCCACCAACCACTCTACAACCTTTTGGAAAATCCTTTGAGTACTGACCCCATGTCTCTGGCTCTGCAGTCCCGTTAAGCTTTTATGTTTGTTACTATTGATTGCCCACTCAGAAATATTGAAACAGGAAAAGCAAACTAGCATTACTAAGAGGCTGCATGTGGGAAGAGGAAAGACAACCTCAGCTCTGCTGTCCCTCTTCTCTCACTGTGGGACATAGAGTGCTCCATGATTGTTGTAAAACCCCTTAAACAGGCAGTGCTTTGTCTGCACCTTGAGATATTAGGAAGGACTAAGAAATAGAACTGCCTCTAAATATGGAATGTTTTGGGCAAAGGACAGACAATTTTCCCAAACCAGACAGAGATCTCTTCTGTACCGAAGGAGCTGTATGCCAGAGATGTTCTGTATTGACACAACCTTGTCTAGAGACTGTTAAACTTTGAGTCTTTAACTACTTTTAGGTAAAAAACCAAAACAACAACAACAAAAAAAAGGCCCCAAGAACCAATAAACTAAAAATGGAAAAAGGGGACAGCCTAACTACAAAAAAGAATTTCAAAAGAATTGGTAACATTGCAAATTCTCCTGTATCTGCACTGTAAACAAGCATCAATTTATAATCCTCAAAATTGAAATACCTTGTTCTCCAAACACATGCAGAACAGGCAGTTTCAGTACAAGCTTTTTTAATGTACTCTGCCAATACGTCTACACATGGTGGGAAAACTGCTCCAGGCTGGGGAGTATTTTTCGGGGCTCCAGCACACAACCTTCCTGCAGACTCAGCTGCAGGAATTTTAAGTGCTGCTGCTCTCTCTACTGCTTGTCCTGCCTCTCTGCTGAGCAACCACCCCCAAGGTAGAATTTGCAGAAATGAACATATCCATCACATTAATACAAATGCTGGTTTTTTGCAGTTTAAGGTGGTCATCTTGCAGGAACACAGCACATCCCTCTGAAGCCTTTGGTAGAGGGGAGGTAGTCAGCGAAAGGATGGGCTGAGGCTCAGGCAGTTAAACAGCCTCAAAGTCTTCACAAAGTCTGTCTCCATATACATTTTAGGTTCAAGATTATGAACTGTGAAGCCAAGCCCTTGCCTATTAAAACATATTAATTTTATATTTTCTGTATTATTTTGCCAATATCAAACAGAAGCAGTTCTGGCTGTGCTGTGGGTTGAGTGCCTGAGGCAGACGTGAAAAGCTTTGCATCTCACAAGCCATACTCCAAGCCCCTATTTATTAATTCTAAGTAATGCACGGGACAGAGTACAAAATGTTCATACCATTCATTTATTTGCATATTCATCTTGTCTATCACAACAAGGAGACAAATTTAGAATGTTTTTTGTAAGATTTGCCTTCAGTGTCTAGCTGTTAGAGTAATTGCTAGTGAATTACTATTTGCATGAAACAGTCTATTATCCAGTATTACCCACTGAAGCAGATGGCCCTCATTTCATAATGTAGACATACACGGTGGTGTCTCTCTCCTTGCTGCCCATCCAAGTTCAGGACAACCATGGCAGACCTGGGTGAGGAGAAGGCCTGCACGCTGACCCCCGAACATGAGTCTCAGCTCAGTGTCTGTCTCCAGATGGCTGATGCATTTTTGCCACCAGCTTTTGAAAATTCACAAAGTAATAACGAGAATGACTTTAAAATTGTGTAATTTAAAAAATAATTTGAGGGTTCTTGTTTCTTGCTGATGACAGCTGAAAAAATTTCAAGTTTCTTTTCCACATCACTGGATGGGCAAAAAACCTGTTTCACAAACTGCAAGACAGAAATTGATCAGTAAATGAAATACAGACCACCACCAACTCAGTACAAAATTAGAAATAAGGATACAGTAGTTAGAATCTAGTATTTGCAATACTACACACTAATCACTCCTTCATTTCTGGTATGACAACTTGCTGATGACCTGAGATGTCCCTACCATCTAAGTAACAACATTTACTGCCATCTATACTTAATACCATCATCCATGATCGTGACATTGAAGTAGTCAAGAGACAATGAAGTATAACATACAGAAGTATCTGGAATTAGCAAGCAGAGATTTGAATAAAGGCTCTACCAAGCCATGGCAAGGGCCACTTCCAAAAAATTAGTGACATCTTTGGTGGACTGACTCCTCTTCCCACCAGATGCTATAACGCCAACTCTTCCCTTTGGCTGTGACAAATGGGTTTTAACCCTCTTCTAACTGAACTTAGAATGAAAAGACATCTAAATAGAAGTACTTAGAAGATCTGTGACTTGTTCTATAGTTTCCTGCAGCTCCATACCAGAGTAGGGACTGTGTACAGGTCCCCTCCAGCAAGGCAAATTGCATGCAATCAGTCTTCAAATCAGGGTGTTAAACCCCCTAAATTGGTTTGTTTTGTTACCTCAGGTTTATTAAAGTGCCTTTAACTGTCTGCTTCTATTTAAAAGACTGACATCTGCTCCTGAGCAAGAATGACACTCAAAGCAACATAAACTGCTGTTGTCCTTGCTTAAGTCACTGCATGCAAAGCTTATACTCTGCTACCAAAGCAAATTACTCAGGACACCCCAAAAAGCTAGAGAGGTACACTATGATCTCTGTGATTGTGTGATTCCAGTGAAGCTTCAGAAAAGGAGAAGAGAGGGCTGCCTGGGCCAGTCTCTTAGTGCAGAAAGTGATGGCCAAACTTAAGAAGATGCTAGACATCCCCTAAAAAACCACTCAGGATCTTCACATCCCAGTGGTATCAACAGTGACATAAACTCTGTGTGCTCATAAGTTTCTGGACTGATTCATTAAATCCCACATGGCTGAGTGAAGGATGCATATTCTGAATTAACAAAGCAACCACACACAAACCCTGTAGGGCCAAAATGCCTCCTCTTCTTTAATCTTAAAAAAGAAAGAAAATTACCCCCTCTCCAAGTGAATTAACACATCACGGTGTACTGAGTATCTCCTTAGTCTATATACAATATAAAGAATCAACTACAGATTCAGAAATTCTTAAATGATCTGCAGGCTTTCAGGATTTTTTTGCATTTTTTTGTTTATGTTTTTCATGGCAAGCCTTGAAGACTGAAACACAGAAACAGCTTAAAACACAAAAGCATAATTCTAAAAAGTTTGACAAAAACACTATAAAAAACCCCAAACCAAAACAACTTTTTGGCACCAAAAGCATATGCTCTGCCCCCTGTAGCTAAAAGTCACATACTGAGGGTGCATGTTCTGTTAAGAACTGCTATTTTCAAGCATGGCTGGTGATTTTGGACAGTAACATTAAAGAAATCTTCAATCTGGCAGTTTTCTCACTGCACATTTACTGAAGCATCCCCACTGTCCAAACTCCCAGGAGTTTGGAGATCTGACATCATGGAAGGAAAAAAAAAATAGAAGATTCCCAAGGTACTGTTTTGATCTGGTTTATGCATTTTTCCCCTAGTGATATCATTATTCCAATCCACTCCGTGGAATATGTTACAAATGCAAGAGCACTTTGCTCTCTTCTTTCCTTGGAACAGAGAGGAAATGAAGCTGGCCACAGCCCACACAATGCCTGTTAAAGGTAGTAGTGTTCTCAGTGAAGAATTATCTACAAGCTGTAAGATCAGGAACAAACAGAGCAGCACAACTTACTTCACTAATTTCACTTACTGCAAATCGCTTGCATTAAGATGTTCTGGAGTTAATATGAAGAAGCAGACTTCAATTTTTACTCTTCTGTGTTTTACTATGGCGTACAAACAGTTTGTTTACTTTTTATAAACTACATGCATCCCTTTTTTCTTTTTATTTTCTTGTTAGCATACTCACAAAGATATACAGATTTCAATCTGTTGTACAAAAATATTCAAAAAATTCATAAAGATGCTGTTCATAAACACTTTACTAAGGCTTATTTGTTATTCCCTGTGTGTGACAGACCACCTCAGCAATGTGATATATTCATTTCACTCCCTGACCGGGGACACTCCGGACATCAAAAACAATGACGAGGGATAGTATCTTCCTGGTTAACATCTCCTAACAGTCTTTCTTTTGCTATTGTGTGTCAGACCGGAGAGGACACTGTTATCAATAACTGTCAGTCCTCTGCATCTGGACAAACATAATAGATAATGTCACCCAACACACCTGCCAGAAAGCAAACCTAAAAATTTGCAATAACCAAAAAAAAATTCTATTATACACTGCTTAAACAGCTTTCCATGACTGTATGGTGTTTATCTTTAAAAAAGACAGTAAGAATGTGCTCAAAATTATGAAAACAGCTTAAAAATTATGAACCTGACAATCTGTTATCTGGATTTTCAGTCGCTTAGCTTTCTTTTTCTCTGCCCATTCATACAGCCAGGAACAAGCAGGTGTGACAGAGGTGTTGCATGGCCCACAGCAAGATCCAATGCCCCTACATTCCTTTTGGCAAACATCTGTCTGCCCTGTTCTTAACCACCTTCTCCACGGAGCACGTGAAGGCAGTAACCCCAGATATACCATTGGAAAGTTTCCCTTAGTGTCTAATCCAAGCTTTTCCTGCTGTGATTTAATTTTATTCCTTTTCCTACTATTTACCGGGTCTGCAGAGAACAGACCTGTTCTTTGACCAGAACTTTCCTCTTTGAAACACTCTTTCACAAACCCAGTGATTTCCACCATGTTTTTTTCTTTCAGTCCTTTTCATTTAAAGTTAAACCTTTTTCTCCTTTTCACCCTTTTTCTTAAGGCCACATTTTCTCGACTTCTTATCACTTTTGCTGCTTTCCTTTTCAGGTTTTCTAGTTGTTCTCCTTTTCCATGGGCCATGCTGCCCATCAGCATACAGAGGCTCTGGGCTGAAACATCATCAATAGTTATGTAAGCCATAGGCTTATTTAAACATGTCTGTGAAAGGTTTGTCTTCTCTGCAGCCATGCATCATCTTTGACTTATCCTGTATCTGCCACTGCAAAACAATTTATTCTCCAGGGTGCAAAAGCAAATACTGCTTGATTCCTGTGATTCTCTCTGCACAGCCCCAGACAAAATTCAAGCCTGCACAAGTCTCACTCCTGTTCTTCAGGGTCCCACTTCTGCTAGGTCAGGATCAAAATTTGCTGTTGCTGTTATCCCAGTACTGTGAGGCACATGGACCATTTCAGCAGTCAGGAGCAGCAGTGCTTTCACATCTTGTGGTGGCTGATGGAAAGAAAGGCTGATCCTCAAAAAGGGATTGGAAAACAGCTGCTGCCAGTCTCAAGACATGAGCAGTAATGGTGCAACACTGTTTTCCCTTGCTTCTGAGTATATTCAGAAACAGAATTTTCTCATTTCTTTTGTGAGCAACCACAGAGTTACCCAACTCATCAAGACACAGCCAAACTCCAGTGCTTGTGCCATATACTCCAGAAATTAACTACCATGCAAGGGGCACCAAGGTTTCCTTCTGGAGGGCAAAGACACTGCTCTAAGTCTGTTGCATCACTGCTGTTCATTGCCTGTTACTATGCACAGCAATTAGCTGAAGGTGAACAGTCCCCAGGTAATAATTCTGGAGCAAAGGAGGTACTCACATAGCAGAAAACTGGCACAAAGCTTCCTGGTAACTGGAATGTATTGAAGAAATAAGGAGGCCTGAGAACATCTAGTTCTAAATGCAGAGACTGACAGGTTTTGCAGACATGCCTCTTTTCCTCTCATTTCTGACAGCTGGACCGGAAGACAATGTGATCCCACTCCTTTTTTGTGGAAGAGAGGTGAAGAAAAACAGACCACTGCTGCAGAATAACCCCGTCCAGTTTGGCTAAAGATGAAATTTTCTATCAGTTCAGGAAATGCAACCAATGGCACAGTGATCTACACAACAAATACTTGAAATTAATTATTTTTCCTTCTATGAATCAAGAAGAAGGGTATGGTTAGAGTAGGTCAGAGAAAGTGTTACATGGTGGCTGTAGAGGCAAAACACAATCCACGTGAAACCTTAGAAAAATTTATTTGCAACCAAGAGGTAAGGTCATCTTTGTGCTTGCAGAACAACATCTCCCACAGAGAAATGCAGGGCACAGCCAGAAGTTACTCAGCTGTGCACACAGCCGCCAGGCTGTGAAGAGCCATCAGAACGTGAGACAACCTGTACAGCTAGATACTGAAATGCCAAAAAGTTCGCAAGAAACCCAAAGGGGTCACAGTTAGCTTCAGTTCCTTTATGTACACTCCTTTCCTGTACACAATCATGGGGCCCGAAATGAAGATCATACCACCAAATCATTCAGCATTTTTTGAGACATTTCTTATTCAGGGGTCCTCTCACATCCATGCAGAGAGTCAGCTAAAAAACCTGCTACCTCTCTGATGCTCAGAAGCTAGTAGTTGGCCCAATTTCTGCTCAACACACTGTACTTTTGCCATAGATAAATATGTGTAAGGTAAACCTTACAGTTGTTGCCTGCAAGAAAAGGAAACTAACTCTGACCTTGTAAATATCTTGTGTATGACCCTCTATATATACACTCACCAAGATTTTTGTGTGCAAGTGTTGTGTTATTATTTATTGTAGTTTTTGTGTCAGTAGAGAGGTTTTTTTGCTATTTTTACTTTATTAACTCTAGTCATTAATAATCCTAGTTAATAAAATAAGTATCTGAATTAAGTGAAAGCTCATCTATCTCCCTGACGTAACTGTATTCCTGCTAATCTATCTGCTACCACAGTGCCTCGCTAAAATTTTCATGGGAAGCAGGTGGGCTGAAGGCATTGAACATCCTGAGACCTGGTGGTCTAGTTTTGTAATGCGCCCTGTCTTGGTTTAAGACAATTTGAAGGAGAATACTCTGGAATGAGGTGCCTCCCTTTATGGATTCAACCAACTGCTTTCCACCAAGAAGTTACGAACATGAGCAGATGTACACAAAAAAAGTAATAGTTTACTAACAAGGAGAACAGCAACAATCCAGAAATAATAGCAAATTATCACCAGATACAAAACTNCCTCCAGGCAGCTCAACGCTGCTACCTGAAGCCTCTCTGAGGCGAGGGAAAAACCAAACCCCAAAAAGAGAAGCCAAAAAGGAAAAGCCTCTGCCTCAGCGAAGACCAAGAAACCCGTGAGGCAAAAACCACGCTGCGAAAGAGAACGCTTGNCTTACAGTTGTTGCCTGCAAGAAAAGGAAACTAACTCTGACCTTGTAAATATCTTGTGTATGACCCTCTATATATACACTCACCAAGATTTTTGTGTGCAAGTGTTGTGTTATTATTTATTGTAGTTTTTGTGTCAGTAGAGAGGTTTTTTTGCTATTTTTACTTTATTAACTCTAGTCATTAATAATCCTAGTTAATAAAATAAGTATCTGAATTAAGTGAAAGCTCATCTATCTCCCTGACGTAACTGTATTCCTGCTAATCTATCTGCTACCACAGTGCCTCGCTAAAATTTTCATGGGAAGCAGGTGGGCTGAAGGCATTGAACATCCTGAGACCTGGTGGTCTAGTTTTGTAATGCGCCCTGTCTTGGTTTAAGACAATTTGAAGGAGAATACTCTGGAATGAGGTGCCTCCCTTTATGGATTCAACCAACTGCTTTCCACCAAGAAGTTACGAACATGAGCAGATGTACACAAAAAAAGTAATAGTTTACTAACAAGGAGAACAGCAACAATCCAGAAATAATAGCAAATTATCACCAGATACAAAACTGCTAAACCTCGTGGGCTCTCCAAAACAGAGAGACCCAAAACCGCTGGGGAAGTCCCTGAACGCATGGTTTGAAGGACAAAGGAAAAGTGGTGTCAGTCTTCCCTCACCACCCTGCTTATCTCTCCAGTAGCCACGTTCTGCTGAGAAAGGCAGCTGGCATGCTCCGATGGTGGCTGGAAACTCGGTCAGGGCCAGAACCTGCGGAGGGACATCGCCTTTCTCCCGGCAGGAGACCACAGGAGGAGGCCAGGCAACGTGTCTGGGCTGGGGTGACTCCGTAGCTTCCTCTCCTCGGCTGGCTGCCGGTGGCGAACTGGAGCGGGGCCGCCCCTGCTCCGTGTGGCAGCAGCGGGCAGGCACCTACGGCACTCGCCTCCAGGCAGCTCAACGCTGCTACCTGAAGCCTCTCTGAGGCGAGGGAAAAACCAAACCCCAAAAAGAGAAGCCAAAAAGGAAAAGCCTCTGCCTCAGCGAAGACCAAGAAACCCGTGAGGCAAAAACCACGCTGCGAAAGAGAACGCTTGGCCTGCCCGAGCAGACTTTAAAGGGGGCAGAAACCACAGCCTTTCCCACCCCAGCCCCCTCCATCCCCGGTGGCAGGGTCATAATGAGACAGTAACAGTTTTGGGCACGGATAGGTATCGAATACAACAACCTTCTGGATCCACAATAGCCCCAGTGAGACAGAGTGAAGCACACCAGCAGCATAAGGCTGCCCTGCAACACCCGTGCTAATGCTGCTCGAAATGAAAAGTCATTAGGGGTGCTACTCTGCGCAGACTTTTGGAGATGAGTGATGCATTGCTGACAACAATAGCAGGACAGAAAGAGTAAAACAGAAATACTTTCTACAGAGTGGAAAACCCAGAGGCAACATGCTACGTCCAAGTAGCAAGAATATAAGAGAAGCAAGTAGGTAAGACGAGTAGATCAAGACTTTCTTATAGAAACACCAGGGATCAGCACAGGTCAGAAAAAATTAAAATACACTGAAAACCCAGTGGCTTAGCAATCTTCTGAAGGTTTTGAAGTTCACGGAAATGCAAATTTTCTGTCAAACTAGAGGAAGTGTATGAACCAAAACACACAGGAAGCTAGAATATACAGACTCTGCAAAGGCCCGGTTTTTGTGCCTCAGACTTTTACTTCTTGCCTATATATGTGTATGCAAAATCTGAAATTAAAATATATACCGTTTATCTTACCTAGAGGTGTCTCATACAGACATGGTGTTTCTGCCAATAGAGACTATAAAACTTTCTGGGAGATGCTCATCACAGAGGAAGGGAGCACACGTGCCTAGTTACAAGTAAGCAATTAGAACAAAGATAATCCTAAACAATTAAAAAATAGCAGATCTACCACCATAGCAGTCCAACCCACAGGTCATCTCTTCATGTGTGTAAGAGGAATTTGAGATGAGGCAATTGATAAACTGATGCTCCTTGCTCGTAGCCCATTTTTAATTTTTAAGAAAGAAGTCAGTGAGCAAAGATAAAACATGGAGGGCTGTAATCCCCTAGAGTGATCTTGTCACAACATGTGTTACTGCAGTTCTACACTTTTACCTTTGTACTTGTTGTATGTAGTAGAGCAACATAATTAACCACTAGTAGGTAGTGTTTATGTTAGTTCTCAAAAGGTTAAGAAGCTGATTATAGCTAAAATCAGCTTTGCCTGGGGCTTCAGTGGCTCTGTGTAATCAAATTAGACAAGCAGGGCACAGTGTCACCTAACACAAACCATGGCACTCTCTCCTCTGTTTTGACCTTTTCTATTAGATGAGCAAGCCAGGTTTTAGCTTAGTCCAAACATTTTGAACAGATTAGTTCCCAATAAACTCTGAGTGATAAGTCAGGCATTCATCCACATCCTTTTCTTGAGTGACTCAGTGAGACCACACTCAAGAGGTTCCTCAGTAATAGTGTCAACTTTGCTTTCCCCCAAAACAACCTCTTTAATTATTCTTTTTTTGAGGGGGATGGAAATGGGGGTGGAAAAGGTTTCAAAAGGTGAATGGCAATTACTTCAAATCACAGAATATCTTTAGCCTCCAGATTTATCTCAGTAATTTTATTATTTTGATTCTAGAGTTGCAGAACAGAAAATAGGTAACTTCATAAACATAGCAGAGAACACATTAGCATTTCTAAGTAACCACTTAGAACGGGGTAACCCACTTGGCAGAGTTGCGGCTCACTCGCTCTAGGTAGTTTCACTGCTCTTTGAAGTCAAGCAAGGTGAACACTATAATGGAGGTGTTTAAAGAGGTTTAATAATGTAGACAGAGGATCAAGCCAGCCTGACATTAGAAGAACACTTTCCACACTGCCATATCACAACTAAATTTAAATGTAGGCTGCAGTGCCTATTGCTTCCATAATCTCGCCATCTTTGAACATGAAGGGAACAAAACATTAAAAATCCAAAGAATATATAAAGAAAAATAATGGGAAATTTAGACAAAAACCTGTCTAAATTTAGACAAAAACCTGTGAGTTAAGGAATTCACTATACTTTCCTGAATTTTCTGCACTAATCCAAAATAATTTGTTGTATCCCTATATATCTGGTCTGTAACTTTGAGTCCAGCTCTGGTTGTGTATGCATTGCAGCTAACTGACAGAACCTTTATGTTGTGAAAGTAAGCATATGAAACAATGCCTTCTGCCGATGATTTGTGCATCGTTATTTACAGACAACAAAATCCAAAATTGTTATTTTAATTATGTCACAAATGAAAAGTTAGAGAAATCATGCCTCCATGCTTGCACACCCTTGTTGGTTCCTGCTAATCCAGCAGAAGTTCATGAATTTGTATGTGGTTAGCCTGTCTTGACATAGCTGTGTATCACATCTCTATGCTGCAAGCTGTGTGAAAAACTTAATACACCAAGTTTAACATAAGGACAGGAAACATGATGTCCACCTATATTTTCAGTGAACTTCAAATGACTGTGATGTTACTGGTCGGCACAGTTTATGTGAGAGAAATGCGTTTATTAAGAAGAGAAAAATAACCTATCACACAGCAAAATATATAAATGTATTGCTGGAGTGTCTGTAATTATTAAAAATAACCTTACTTTTTGATTGCATCATCAGCCAGCCAGGAAGCTCCCAGCAAACCCTCTACAAGTTTAAACAGAGTCATGATCTTCAGAGACAACATACACTAGCCATATATATACATTACAGATTTAACAGTAAGTCCCTGTACACTTTTTACATACATCAGCTTTTCAGAATACTCTTTGTGTCAACTGACTGTGGTATACAATAATTCAATTATTTACATCCAGTGGCAAAACAGCCTATTGTCTGCCCTCCCACTTCGGTACTGAGATCTGCCACATGTCTAATGCAGAAGCACATAATTTGTGTGTGTGGGTGAGGATAAGACAACCCCCTGGTGGGACACCGTGGCCACAAACAGCAGGTTGGCACCATGTGGAGACATCTTTGCTGCCCCAGCTCAGCTGGGAGAAGCCACCAGCATCCCCACTGCTGCCAAAATCCTTCCTTGTAAAGGGAAGAAATAAAGGAAAAAATAAAATCAACTTAAAACACTCGCAAAGGCATTTTCAAAATATAAGACTACGCAAGGAAACAGAGGAATTCTCCTTAATGTATGATTGACTCTTTCAATGGTAATTTCTCTTTGTTGCAATGAATGTCTGTAAATGGATTAATGGCATTTAGCTCTAGAGTATGTCACTGATCTGTGCTGAATATACAAACTGTTATATGAAACATACTCAAAGACCACAGTAGTTCCTAACTTCCTATTAATATGTCATCTGCAAGAAAAATTGTATTCAGAAATTAATGTACCATTTTAAAAACCCAGGCATAAATCTCCCAATCAGAAAATAACAATGTACCAATTTGAAGTGTTGAAAAATATTAATACCACAATAAATTAACACTCTGGTACTTTTAGTCTTCTATCCATTTGGAGGACGCAGCACAGCCCTGTGCTACTACAAGTGAGTTGCTTCAGGAACTCCCAAAATACACAATATAAAAATGTTGCCTCCAAGATCTCCACTGCTAACACAAAAGAATCAACAACACTGCAGCAATAAATGGTGATCATTGCCTCATAGTGGCATACTGTTTTGAGGTACATGAGCTGGTGTATTAGTTTGGCACGGCCTGGTTTTGGGTAGCAGGGGGGGCCACAGAGATGGCTCCTGTGAGAAGCTGCTGGAAGCTTCCTACCATGTCCGGCAGAGCCAGTGGCTGATGGCTCTGAAGATGGACATGCTGCTGGCCAGAACTGGGCCAGTGAGAGAGGCTGGTGACGCCTCTGTGAACACATATTTAAGAAGAAAATCAAAACAAAGTCAGGGGGTTTCGCTTCTAGTCAGAGAGAAGGAGGTGAGAATATGTGAGGGAAAACCACATGGCAGCACCAAGGTCAGTGGAGAAGGAGGGGGAGGAGGTGCTCCACACGCCAGAGCCGAGGTTCCTCTGCAGGCCGTGGTGCAGACCATGGTGAAGCAGCTGTGCCCCTGCAGCCCATGGGCCCACGGGGGATGCAGAGATCCACCCGCAGCCCGTGGGGCAGGTGCCCACGCCAGAGCAGGTGGATGCCTGGAGGAGGCTGTGATCCAGTGGGAGACCC